>CAEGAG010036002.1:0-50750 GCA_903067065.1 Brachyrhaphis terrabensis
TTCCCTAAAAGATTTATTATGGAAAGTATTTTTTCTTTCCGTTTAATATTGACTTTAAATGCTGGTTCTCTAAGATGCAAATACAAGTAACATGTCTTGCCTAGGGAAAAAAACTATATTGTGCAATTATTTTACGGTAGTTTACTGCCAGTCATCAGTCTTGATTGTGACAGCAGAAGAAGACATCAAATTGACGATATCCTACCATATCTTGGAATAACAGTATGTTACTGCTGGAATTCCACCGTAAATTTACAGCCATTTCTAAGAGTGAAGACAAGCAAATTGCCTACAATACCAGATGTTTATAGGGGATTTTCACCAGTATACTTTTTCTCAATTTATTGGTCATGACATTAATATAGATAGTAATAAAAATATAAATTAACTATGATGTCAAAAGAAACCCTCATTACAGTGTGATTCATGGTTTTCCTAAGTGTACTGTTTTTGTTTGATTAGATAAACACATGTCTGTCTGATTTGGATATTTTCTCTTTTTCCAATCTTAACTGGTTTTATTTGTTGCTTGTTTTCTTTCTTATATTTCGTGTGGATATCCCTTTGCAAGACAAAACCCAGAAAATAACAAAGGACAAGAGGCGCTACTGTATTACTAAACCATGATGTTATTTTCTGGCATTTATTTCTTAGTTGAGCTTTTTCTTTGCATGTTTACTTAGTATTATCTTTTGACCATGTTTTCATCCATTTTTTTTTTTTTTTGTTGATCTTTCTTCTATAGCATGTCTTCCACATTTGTGTTATTCAGGGTCAAAACCAGATAAAATATCACACTAAACAGATCTAATTTTCTTGTATTTAAGTTTCAAAAATAAGAAAAAGTTAAAATTGTTGGTATAATCACTGCTCATAAGCTATTACATATGTAAGTATTCTTGGCATATTCTTCAAGCAGAAATCCCGATCAACAGATTTACTGCCATGTGGATATGATGAATGAATCTCATAACCATGAAGTAAGATATATTTTGTGCTTCATCTGTTTACAGCACAAAACTGTATTTAATTTAAACTCCTGTGCCGACATGACAGCTAAATCTGTAATAATAAGCAATTAAAGCTGAAGGAGTAATTTCTCTCTGCTCTGGGTGTTCTGTCTGTTCTTTGTGCCTGCTAGATTTCAAATATTCAAAAGAAAAAAAAATCCATATTGAAAATAATTAACAGACGATATGATTGCAAGAATAGCAGTGATTGCTTTCACTGCTCAACGCAAGTCTTGAGTAAACAAGCTGGCGCAGAAGATGTTTTCTTTGCTTTTTTTCACTACTTGACAGCCAAGTGAAGCAAAAAAAAAAAAAAAACTCATCCTTTTGATCATGATATGGTTATTTTTGCTTTTCTCAAATTCATGAGAGAGTTTGCTTTATGTTCAGTGTGAGGTTAAAAACCATGCTGGGGGATTGCCATGGTAGATAACCAGACATTAGTAGATAACCAGAAGAAGCAGAAGCATAGATGTACAGAGTGGGTGAGCGTGGAGGCTGAAAAAGGTTGAGCTTTAAATTAAAAAACTCTCAGGGGCAGTTTCTCAAAATGACGCTTGGTTAATTGTGACAAGCAATCAATTCTGTAATTCCTTGTTACTCTTCTTTTTTGCACTCCTGTTGATGACCGTGGGCTGAGCAGTGGAAAAGCTTCCAATGGGTTTGAAGTATTGACTTTAAAAAACAACATTTCTATTGAAGTCCTGGAGTAGGTAGACATGAAACCCTAAACTCTAGGGTTAAAAATCCTTGTTTGTTTATTGCAAAATGCGTTTATATTGTTCTGGTTTTTACTTTAGCCCAAGCCGCTTAAAGGATTTCTTTTTTTGATGACCAAAATTTTATTTAGCTGCTATTAAAAACAAAGATGGTATTAATTTTCTGACATCTTTATCAATGATGAGATCAATGTTGGATAATATATCAGGCAGGAGCCATAATTACTAATTAGTACTTTGAAAGCTTAAGTTTACACATCTTGCACACCACCTAAATCATAACACTTTCATAAAAATCTAATAAAATTCCCCACAGAAATGTTACAAATAGCTATAAATATAAATAGTTATAGTTTCTTTTCGGCTAATGCTGATAACTGGTTTCAACACAAGCGTTGGACCTGTTAGTGAAAGGTTTGCTGCTCAGCTTCGCCTTCTTTGAAGGAATTTTAGTGTTCAGAAAAAAATGCAAGATAATGGGTTTGAGTGAAAACGTATCACATTCAAAGTTTCCAATTAGTTGCAAAGCAATACCTAGAGAGAAATCTCCACAGTGACGCTTTATGCTTCACAGCGAACCCCCAAGAAGCTTCAGCAGCAGCAAGGCTAACTGGATTGCAGAAACATGTTTCATTAATATCTAGTTTAAGGCTTCATCTGTCAGGGAACATGGGATTCAAAAATGTTGGCAGCCCGTCAGACGACCAATAAAATACTTACCGTCTAGAAACTTCATAAAGAGACTGCTGTTACAGTAATACTATGTGGGCTAACCATATTAACTGTTAGTAATAATAGTCATTTTTAAATGTCACCTTCAAATGATCTTGACTTTTTTCTTTAAAATGTTAAACACCATATTATGTACTCTAATGCATTTTTGCTGACAGTTTTAACATTTTCCTCTCAAAGTTGACTCCCTTTTTTCATTCTGCATTACATTCTGGTAATGTTGACTGTGCTTCCTCACCCTCAGTCTGACAGAATCATTTTGATGCCCGTAGTTTAAATATCAATCTTGAAAATATCAACGCAGCTGATGATGTGTGCACAAGATAAAGTGATCTGTTTGTGCTCGCTATTTTACTAAGTAACTCTTGAATGCAACATACATTGAAGCAAAAAAATTATATTTTAAGGGTCAAGAGGAGGGAACAACAATGACTTGGACATGTAGTCAAAGAAAAGCACAAACTTCTCTGTTTGTATTCAAAGTACTCCATCTATGTGTACAACTTCAGTTTAGGCAATTGAAAGTATTATGTTTTCATATTTCTTAAGAATTTCAAAGAATGTTGCTGGAGGAGTTTGACACTGCAGAATGATGAATGATTTAATTTCACATTTTGTTCTCCTCTTTGAGCATTTGTAATCTGAGGAGAGTCCAGCAGCAACTGTTTACTACCTGAAAGATAAATGGCAATACATCAATTGTAAGAAAAATCAAACAGCGCAGCTAATTCTAATGGTTTGCTTCAGATGATACTTCATCATGTTGCTCCTTATGTTTGCCCAAGGTACTGACAAAAGAAAAAACACAAAAACAACCTAATTTACTTCTCCAATTAGATCAGGGGATTTTTTTCCCCCTTTTGTTGCCTGAATATTTAACCATAAAAAGTCAATTTTTCTCCTGTAGAGTAGTAGGAGGAGGGCCTAGTTTTTTAAATTTTACTGTGTTTTTTAATTCTCAAAGCTTTGTCTACAAAGCTTTGTCTTAAAAGGGGTGACTAAGCACCCCTTTTATAGATGCAACATGGTTGAACACAAACACAAATATTCAGTGGATGCAGAAAAGTGAGGACCCAGTGATTTTTCTAAGCTCTCATTAACAATGCAGCATGACTTGGCACATGCTGGGCAGCTGCTTCCCTCTGTGACCGCTGGGACTGCTGTGCTTAACGTGAGCCCTCTGCTGCACATCACTTTTGATTTGTGTGTGGAGTACAGCAATTTTTTTTGGAGTGGTTTATGTGTACTAAAACTAGACGCATGCACAAAGTTCTCTGGGGATAGCAACACCTGCCTGGAGGTTCATATTCTGCAAAGGCTGGGAAGCAGAAAGCGACTAGTGCTCGTTGCGTTTTGTCACGCTTTAGATCAGGTGCAAAGAACAAAATCTGCCTTCAAGCACCTGGAACAAAGCCTAAAAATATTGTTTGCCTGTGCATTTGTTAAAGACACCGGCTGCTTACCAAGATTTGTAAGTTCTATGCTCCAGGGCTAAAGAGCCTAAAGAGTTCTCTGTTTTTTTTATTTGTGGTTCAGATCATGTCTGTCTCCCCTCAGATATCCGAGGACTTCAAATCTTCATGGACCAAGCGTCTCGGCTCGGTCTGGACGTGTCCCTGCAGAGGGTGGACCGCAACGTCAGCCGAGTGTTTACCGATCTCTTCAGTACGATGCGCACGGAGGAGCTGAACCGGTACCGGGACACTCTGCGACGGGCCGTGCTGCTCATGAGCCCTCGAGGAGCTCAGGTCTTCATTCACCAGGTAGGTTTCAGTGAGTTCTCTGTTCATTATGGGTTCAGAAGCACCGGCAAAGAGTCAAAGAGCAAGAAGGAAAATAATTTATATATATATATATATAAAAGGATCCATGCATGAAAAAATATTCTGATACCTCTTAGGTGACCTCAGGTCTAACATTACATTGTCCCAACTGGACCCAATAAAAACATAATAAAAGAATCGAGTGAAATATAAACGACCTCCGTTTTATTTGTCATTTTCAACTACTATTGATCCAATATCCTGCCTGCACCTGCTTCAACCTCAGACAAATCCCAGAACACATGGCAGAGGTGAGACCAAGATGTGTTTCACCTTTGATTGATTTGACCTTGTGAAAATAAAAAGTCTGCCAGGAATTGTAAAAGAAACTATTATGAACTGAAACATCTTTTTTCCCCCACCTGAAGACATTTCTTACTTTCTTAATAAATTCTCAGTAAGCATTGACAACTTTCAAACATCATGTACGAATATGCAACAATTCTTTGCTTTGAATAACATAAACTTTGGGTAGCTCAGAATTTTCTTAACACATTTTATGCTGTCAGACATGGTGAAGTTTTACATTAAAACATTGTGTTGTTTCTTCAATTAGGACATCATATTGTGGTAGTTTTTTCATGAAACTCTTTGGCCATACCCCTGCTGAATAAAATGCTGTTGTGTTTTTGATTAATTGAGAAGGCGCTGGCGTGGCACAGTCTGTGTTGGTGTGAAAGTGATCCAAGTGGCTTGTTCAGCTCTGCAAACACATCACAGTCTGACAGTTAATCTTCTATCCATCTGGCAAGGACAGTGAAGCAGTGACGATTTTTCTAACCCAAATAAAAAACACTTGGATGTCAAATTCAACCTCGGAGTAGGAGTTTATGTGTGGTTGTAAATATAAAAATGTGGCAGTTACACAGGCTATTTAACAGGATCAAAGTCTGTGACTGGCCTTTTTTTATTCTTTATGCATCTGTGATTAGATTGGTACAATTCAGACTAAGCTCTGTGAAGCAAAGGCCATTTGTGTTTGGACAGTTGTGCTCTTGCATATTTCAGTCTTTGTGTTTTGGAAAAGATTAGCAGCTGAAGAAGAAATTATTTTATCTTACTGAAAATTCTGACTGCTAACATGCTTAAAGAATTACAATTGAATAAAAGAACAACATTGTGGTTCTTTAAAAGTCACTATCAGGACTGCTTTAAATAAAATTTTTGTTTTGCTTTCTGATGAAAGCATTGCTCTATCATATATGTTAACTTGAACAGAGGTGGTGAAGCTCAACCATTATAAAATACTATTTCCAATAAAACATTAATCAGAACGGGTTAACGCTTGAGCTGTGAACTCTGTCCAATACTTTATATTGTTATATGCTATGTTATTTTTTTGGCCAGAGTCAAAATTTTATTAAAACTAATGTAGCTGCCTCACTTCATGGAGCAGGTCAGGATGGAAGTACCTAAGTTCAAGGATTCAAAAGGTGACGGACTTGGCTTTTGTGGTTGATATTGCAAAGCAGTTGAATTTGCTCTGTGAGGAAGTGCAGGGCCATGGCCTACTTGTCAAAACACCTTATGACAGTATCAAAGCCTTTTCCAGAAAATCGGTTCTATGGAAGTCCTCACTCTCCCAAAAAAACCCTTTTACATTTTTCAGCAAGCAAAGCTCTGACCGAGGAGGGCTCAGCATTCAGTGGTGAGAATTACATTGTTGTCATTGCTACAGAAAGAATTTTGCAGACTTGAGGAGACACATAGCTGCTTTCCAAATATTTGCAAACCCTTTTATAGTAATGTGGAAACTGCTCCTAATGTGCTAGAAACAGAGCATTTCTAAGCTCAAAGCCAAGTTGAGGGATGTGAATGGAGAAGCAGAGAAAATGTATGTTTGGGACAATTATTCCCATCCTTCCACAAGTTTTCCAGTGCTTTGTGTAAAAGCTAGAAATAGCATTTGCTTCATAGTAAAAAAAAAAAAAAGTTATGTTCAAAAGCATATTTAAAGTTAAGAAGCAACAGCACTTTTTGCTTTTACCACTTGAAATACAGTTTGGAATACCACAGACCAGGACAATGGAGGGGACGTGGTAGGAATCAATCAATGGATTGTGGGTTCAATTCCCACTCTGTCCGCCTGTGTGAGTGTGTTCTTGGGCAAAACCCGCCTTTTCCACCGGTGCTGGTCAGAGGGTCCTGTGGCGGCGGTGCATGGCAGCCTCACCTCTGTCAGTGTAGCCACAGATGCTCTTTGAATATGTGTGAAGTGCTTTGGGTTCCTATGGACATGATAAGGTGCTAAACAAGTACAGGACATTTACCATTAACTGTTTTACCATATAATATTTCTAGTCCTGACTAGACCTCAAGTAGACCCTAGTTTGAGATTTCTGGTCGTTGTCCTGCTGCCTACCCTTTAATGTTCTTCAACAAACCTCGAAGGCCTTTACAGAACAGCTGTTTTCATGCTCTGACCAAAATACACACAGGTGAATTCTACTTACTCTTTAGCAGACTTCTGAAGGCAGATTAGAGTAAATGGGACTAAAAACCTCATGGCAAAAACTTGAAATGTTTTTTCACAATAATTTTAAAGTTTATTGAATGAAGAGCTCAGGGTAAAAGATGGATCAGGTGTGAGGACGGGTCAGCTGAGGAAACTTGCTGATAAAGACTTTGGAAGAGGCAACATAGAGGTGGAATCTTCAGGAAATAGCTTTTCCCAAGCCAACGTAGATGGAGCCTGGAACAAAGAGGAGTGGATAGAGATGAAGAATGACACTAGGAAAAAGGATGTGACGGATTGTGTGTTTAGATTAGTGGTTTCAAACCTCATTTCTTGAGATCCAGAGTCCAGGAGCATATAGATGTGTTGCTTGTTATCCACACTTGAATGAAATGGTTAAACTTGTTCGCTAGCATGCTGTCAAGCTCCACAGCTCTGCTAATGAGCTAATCTTAGAGCTAGGTCTGCTGAAGCAGAGAAAACACTAAAAGATGCAGGACACTGGCATTTGAGGTCTGGAGTTCGACAACTCTTGTTTACATAAACTGTGGCGTATTAAGAGGTGAGGCTGAAATGTGGGACTAACCCAATACTTAAGCTAACATAATAACTTAACTCTGTACAAACAGTTTTTTAAAAATCATTCTTTACACATGACAACTGTTTGTATTTTGTGTTTGTCATGTAAAATGTTATGTGAAATCCCACTAAATTATGGTGAAGAAATCTTTGAAAAGGCAAGGAATTTGAAGTGGCATAAATATTTTTTTTGTAAGGCACTGTATGCTAAAGATGAACACTGATCAGTTCCTTTTACCTTTTTGCCAATTCCCTGCACTTACGCGTGTTAATTGTTCTGTCTCCTGCGAGCGAACATGAAAAGAAGCTTTAACTAACAGTAGGTCAAAAACATCACTTGCAGTCCAATTAGCTTCTTGTGGATGCTGCACCATGAATCTAAAAGTTAAGTACTTGCTGACAAATAAATTAGTGCACAGGTTGTGAATACATCAAGGCTTTTAGGTCTCATTAATGACATATTGCCTTGATCTTTTGTTTAGTTTCTGGGAGTTTTGTTTTGGTACACACATGCACACACTAAGTGGAATGTAGACGTCCTCCCATAACATCACAAATACAATTAACATGAGAATTTTTGGGCGGCAAGAAATAAAAACAGATTCAAATTCAATGCCGTACCTGAATGCCCCTGTGAATATTTAAATTTCCCACATGGATTTGTTAATTCAGAGATTTTTTGATACGTCATTGATTGTGTTTTCATAGATTGTATGATTGTTTGCATCAGACATGTGGAGTATATGATTATGCCAATATTTGATAATTATGTCCTAGAGGATCATTTTAAATGGATCATTATAAATACCAGACTGTTTAATGAATATTTGGGGATAGTATTGGATTTTCAGGGTTTTACATGGAGTGAAATAAAAAAAAGAATCATTTTGGTGTTGTAAAGTACTGTGGTATATGGGCTTGGTCTCTTCCAGCAGAGTAGCAGGAATTTAGCTCATTAACCTACTTTTACCTTATTTTATGCTTTCTACCTTTCAGCTCTCGAAATCCATCTTTCAGTAATTGTTGAGCTCAATTGTTTCCCATTCCCCTCAGCTCGGTTGTGCTGCACTCAATACATTTTCATTTTCAGTACCCATGGTTGGATTACCAAACAGGCCGAGAGATGCAGAAAATAACCTAAAAGAGATGCATGGAGCCTGTAAAGAAACTTGGGATGACTCCTAAGTACTGCAAAATAACAACAAAGTGACATAAAGGGACCACAATGACTCTGCTAAAAATTACAGAGGAAGGCAAAGAGGAGCCAAGACGACCATAAATGTAGATTCTATTGTCCAATCAGGCCAAAGTAATGTGTTTAGCAAAACAAAAAGTACAAGAGCTCAAATAAAACAAGAATTCAATGTATTCACTCTATTAGAGTTGTGATTTCACATAGGCCAGATAATATTCATACCTCTGGATGATTTTGGTTTAAAGTAATCTTTTAACTTTACCAAAGTATTTCTTCTGAACGAAAATAAAAGTAATGTTCTGAAGAGGCCCTACCAAAGAGTCAAATTTAACCTTTTAGAGAATCTGTGCAGTGAGTATAAATAATCCAGATACCAGTGGAAACATGCAGATTTGAAGAAAGATTTGATTACTTTCATATTAATATTAATATTTCATATTAATAAAGATCAACGGAGATAGGAGTAAATAACTTTTGACATGACATTTTCTAGATAAAAAGTAAGTAAACCAGAAGCTATTGTTTTTTCACATTGTTTTATGTATTTTTTTGTAGAATCTTGTGTCAATTACTAGAAGTATCTTCCAGGGGTGTGAATAATTTGGGGCTTATTTGTATTTCTCATTCGCAGTCATAATAAGTCAGATAAGTTTTTTTTATAATGTTCTTGAGGGCCTGATAATACATGTCTACTACATCAAATCCTATCTTCGTATCCACTACATTTAGTATATGGTCAATAAAATTAACTCAGAGTCACATATTTTTGATTTATTCTGACAAGGATTCATTTTCTTGATGAAGGTGACTTCATACTGGATAGATTCATAGTAAGACATGGCTGGAAACCCAAAACTAAAGCATCTAAGACTTAAATGTCAAGGTAATTGTGACTCTTTTCTATTCTTAGTGCTTGTAAAAATGCCCCACATTGTTTGTTTATATATATATATATATTTTATTATCAAATAGCAGAGCAAACTGACAGCCCTCCAGTAAGAACATGACAACAGTGTGTCGGTTTACTAAAAGATGCTAAAACGCTGCATTAAAATTCCTTCAAATAATTTAGCCCATTCATCCCCAAAAAGCCCCAAGAATGCCTAAATTTTAGGGTGATTGGTGCAGTGCAGCTTTAACTAAACATGTAAGTGGCTCACTGGCTCAAATCATTCCACATCCAAGAGTTATCGCTCCCAACAACAAAATGTCTTGACCCAAAGTAAACTGAGGGTGTTTGCGAAAATAACCCAAATACTGTAAGGTAGAAAAACTTTTTTTATTTTTTATTTTTCCCACTGAAGCAAGACTATTAGATGCAAGAGGATTGGGTAAAATTGAGTAAAATAGAGTATTGTACTTTTTAAAAGCCTGCATGGCTTACAATTGCACTATATATATATATATATATATATATATACACTTTATGAATTAATAAAATGCAGGAAATCTTTTTTTCTTTTTATTAAAATCTTGTCTTCTGTCTCTCACAGGCATATTGTGACTTTTAATCTCACAGGTTTTCCACCATTTTAATAAAAGTGAAATATTTGAGCTCTTAGCGTCCCTTTCTGCTGCTCCAAAACCACGGCAGCCATCTGAAGGTGTTGATGTGGAGCAAAAAAACAAAATAGGGGGTGTCAGATGGTGTGCTAGCTCTGCAGGGCGGTTGATGGATGGGGCGCGGAAGCTGGGTGAGGTCTGCCTCCTCTGTGGCAGCTAAACCAGCCCGCAACAGTAACAAGCACTCGTGCCTGCTGCCAAGTGATGTTAGGGGAGATAGAGATGCTGTTCAGGATGGCAGGAGGGTTAAAATGTGACGACAGGAACACAGAGAGAGAGGACAGAGCAGAGGGGTGCAATGGGAGAGATTAAAAAAAAGGGACAAGAGGAGATGGATGTAGAGAGGAAAGGTCAACAATGAGAAAAAGATGTAGAGCTACAGGGGGCTATTCCAACATTATAAAGCACCCTGTATGAAATAGTAATAGATGAAATCTAACAGAAGAGATGGCAGAGGAGGAAGACAAAAGAGACGAGTGCAGAGACATCACCTAATGACGACAGGAGACATTAAAGCGGAGGCTGATTTATGTGAGGCTGGAATATATATGTAGGTGTGCCCAGTTTTCAGAGGATCTCACCTAATTAAACACTGATTTATGAAAAACAGATGCAGACTGTTTTTTTTTTCTTTTTTAATCACTGATGCGCTCTACTAAGAGAGGCTTGAATTAATGTTGGGTCTTGAACAACAGATCTGAAGAGAACCACAGCCACAGTCTGTCACTGATGTTCTGTAATAGGCTGTGGTTTCAGCTTTGCAGCAACGCTTGACGAGGAGTTGACCTTAAAAATACTGACGTTCAGTAGGTGCATCTGTGGGTTTTAATTATTCTGTAGAGCCTGAAATAAGTGAATCCGCAATGCTCAAGGAATCATGGCGTCCTGCACAGTTCAACATCACTGACCAAAAACTAAGAAGTCTTCAAATGGGGTTGTTTAGTTTGATAAAGTGTCAACTAAATAGAAATCAGGAGGAGATTGCTATTGCTAGATTTCTACTGGACTGTCAAGTAATAAAAATCTATTTTATGCTAAGTTGCATATTTAGCTTTTTCCTTAAAGCTATTTATATGCGAGACTGAAATAATACAGTTATTGCAATAATTTTGACAGCAGTTATTCAAACATGGAGTTTATGAGGCTAAATTTATCATCAAGATGCAGCATACGGATCTGAACAGGCAGAAGCAGCGGTATGTGCCTATGATGAAACCATAAACCATTGCTTGTGGCTTCACATTGTTTCTATGTAAATGCGGTGGTGCAATATGTTATTGTCCACACATCCACCTTAGTAGCTTGTATTCAAACAGTAGTAAAGACAGTTATTTATTTTTGGTTTTGTTTGCAAAATGAGCATATTCCATCTTACTTTGTCTTACCTCTTGCTGAAATGCATAAAAATATCTAAAGCGTTATAAAAAAAAAATACTAGCAGTGCATTTTAGAAGAGCTGCTTTCATTCATAAATTTTAGTGCTTAAGAAATTGAAACTGAAATTTAACTGAAAAGTGGTCCATTTAAATGATGATTGTAATTATTTTCACTTTTAACTCCAGCAGGTTCTCCCATAATTCTACTGCCAAGAAAAAAAATCAAATAAATCCAGTATACCCTTTTTTATATATCTGGTTTCAAGAGAATTAAGACACCATAATGTTTCTCTTTAATATAATGCTGACCCTGTTTAAGGACATTAGCAAATTTTTTCAGCCATGGAAATTGTAGACATTTGGATTTTTATTTTGGCTACGCTTATCTCTACAATGGTCTGACATGAGTTGAAGGTGCATTGTATCTGTTGCAAAAATATCAGATTTTTTTTTTTTACTGAAGTGTCTGGGTGAACGTCTTCCACTTTTCTCTCCACCCCGTTTCCTGTTAATTTACAGTTCAATAAAAGTCATTTGTTGCACTCCATCTATAGATATTCTAGGTTTATTTACTGGGTTTCTTATTGTGGACCGACAACGTCGTAACATAGCTAGATCAAGTAGAACTAAATTATACAGTTTCTAAAAATTTTTGGTCTGCCTTTACACCCTGTCCATCTGAGTCAGAACTTTGGAAAAACAAAATTTTAAGATGGAAGATTTTGCTCATTCTTTTTTGCAATTTAGCTAAAGCTCAGTAAAATTAGCTAGAGACTCTCAATTAACATCAGTTTAATTATTGGAACTGATTCTCGACTGGATGCAAATCTTCCATAAACAGCTTTTATGTTTAACTGCAGACTCATCTCACCAGATCACACCCTTCCACATGTCGTCACCTCGATGGCTTGACAGCTGGTGTTCTTATAAAATATTTTGTATTCCAGGCTCTCAGTTCAGGTAGAATAATTTATGGTTGTCATGTGGCAAAATGTAAACAGGTCTAAAGGAAATTAATGCTTTTGTAAGTGCTGTGTCCCAGAAATATCTACTTAAGCAAACAGATGTCCAGAGCACTTCCTGTCTATAAAGTAAACGGGAAGATTTTTCAACTTTGTCACAAAAGGCTTATAACAAATCAGATATCAAACTTCCAAAGATTTTTATTTATGTATTTATTTATTTTTGTCTGCTTTAAATAAAATAGGCATTAAGCATGCGTGTAGACAAGTCCTCAAATGTGAGCTTCTTTGTGAGTTTGCCACAAATTCCAATACGACCTTCATCTGGTGGACAAGTGGGTGAATTTTCTTTTCTTCCCCCTGCTAGATTTTAACTGTTGCTGCTCGCGCCTCACCTTGTCATTTCATTGGCAATCTGCCATCTCAAAGAGGCTTTTTCAAAATCGTATTTCAAGGAAGGAAGAAGGCCATAAAAATACCTTGGTGTAGTAAATATATTGGATATTTTTGGGCACTCTTTCAAGGACTTTGCAACCGAGCAAAACAAAATCATATTTTTTTTTATCTTGTCTCAGGAAACATTTCAACAAGTCTTATCTGATATGGCTCATTTCAACACATCACTGCTCCTCTGTGTTGTGATCCTTCTTTTTAGATGTCTCTGTATTGGATAATAAATCTGTAACAATAATAATAATTAAAAAAATATATCTATTGTAGGGACAAACAAAGCTCAAAAGGGCTTTCATAGAATGTGTTCCTTGGTGTATTGTGTGTCAGATGAAGTCAGAAAAGGGATTCACATGTCAAAATTGAAGCCTATGAGTTTCTCATTAAAATCAGACCTTCGAGACACTTGAGCATAAAGTGCAATAAACATTAGCCCTGGCTACAGATTGTTCTTTCATCCCAGGGCTTCTACTATCTTATTGTCACCACTGTTTGTGGATAATGATTTAAAAGCAGCCTAGCTGACATGCTATAATGGGATATGATAGAGATAGCCAGGCTGGCTTTTTGTGCCCAGGAAATTTATCGATGTTGACATGTCAGCTCGCAGGACACGACGCGCGCACACACTTCCCGCACATGCAAGTGTTGCACACGTTTCACCCACAGCTTTCTGACGGCGAAACCATATGTCTCATGACACTAAGCTGTCAGTAGCATTTTGTGTTCCTTAGTTGTTTTGTCAATGTTAGTGTCACAGTTTGAAAAATGACAGGGATACACACACACGTCACAAAAAAAACCCCATCATGTTTAATGTTAAGGCAAGAAACGGAAAATGCTGGGCTTTAAATTTCACACACAGAAATTAAAGCAGTGGCAGAAGAAATTTGCTCAGCTGGTTTTATACATCTTGCTTTTGATTTTAGATGTTCTACCTGAGGCACTTTAAGTTATCAAACTCTGGAGAAAGTGAGACCAATTTCCACCCACTCTGCTTTAACCCTCTGATGCGAGAGTGACTGACTATACAGTCTTCTGTAGCTGGGTCTTTTTTGACCCGGGTTACAATCAATGTGTTTTTATGATACTTTTGTCATTTTGATTCAAAATAATGTTTTGTATGATACTTTCTACTGTGTTTTATTTCACACAATTTCATGTTTGAAATATTTTCCTTTTTCACTTTTTAAAATGTTTTAGAACAATTTTTAGAACATTTTTAAAACAAAATGACAACAGCAGCAATTTTACAACAGCAATGGCGAAATGTTAATAATGGACAATGTCAACATCCATTATGTGTGTGTGTGGGCATGGGGAGGGGTGCGAAAGAGCACGTTTCTTGAAACTAGCTGGGCTAACCAAGCAAGATAACATTACTGTCTGTATTCTATCATGCTATGTGTATCACGCAGGGGTGTGCATTTATTTATCCATCCATCCATCCATCCATCCATCTTCTTCCGCTTTTCCAGGGTTGGGTTGTGGGGTCAGCAGCCTAAGTAAGGAGGTCCAGACTTCCCTCTCCCCAGCCACTTGTTCCAACTCCTCCGGGGGTATCTCAAGGCGTTTCCAGGCCACCTGGGAAACATAGTCCCTCCACCGTGCCCTGGGTCTTCCCCGGGGTCTCCTCCCAGTGGGTCGTGCCTGGAACATCTCACCAGGGATGTAACCAGATGCCCGAGCCACCTCAACTGGCTCCTCTCGACGTGAAGGAGCAGCGGGTCTACTCTGAGTCCCTCCTGGATATCTGAGCTTGTCACCATATCTCTAAGGGAGAGCCAGACCGGTACAGCGGCCGCTTCACTGCAGACGCTGCATCAATCCGCCCATCGATCTCCTGCTCCATTTTACCCTCATTCGTGAACAAGATCCCAAGATACTTGAACTCTTCCACTTGGGGCAGGACATTCTCCCCAACCTGGAAAAGGCACTCTATTCTTTTTTAGCTCATTTATATATGCATTTATTTGTATAGCTATGATTTTTTTTTTTTAATTGAGATGATAAAAGAAACAACCTTGAACACATTGATCAACAGGTTTTGCATGTCATTCAACACATTCTCTCTCTTGGTTTTCTCATCCAGGGTGTCAGACACACACAGACACGCACACACACCAATAATACACATGCACAATAAAGTATAGTCGCTAATGTTAGATAGTTGGTTAGATAACTAGTGTTGGCTAACTTCAAAGAAGCCTAATAGGTTGATCAGAGGGTTAAAAGCTAACATCGTCTTTGTCTGGACACACAAGTGCTGTCCTGTGGTTCTTGTTTTGAGTAGTCTCTTTCTTGGTTTCAAAGCTAAAACATATGGTGTCATGAAAAGTATTTATGCCTTGGGAATTTACTCTTACCAAATTTGTTGCATTGAGGTTTTCTCTGACAGATGGCAAATCATTCTCAATCGATGGGTAAAATTATTTTGTTTCCGTTTGTAAAATGTGTTTAAGCTCTATACAGGGACAAATCATGGGACATATGAAGCTAATGGAAAAACATCAAAAATGAAAAAGAAAAGATATATAAAAGCTGAAGGGACAGATATTGATCAATCCTGACTATTATGTACTTGTTAGAAAGAAGAATGTAAAACTGCATAGTAAGAGCAATCAGACACTTACAAAACCTTCTGACTGAGATGGTTGGACAACAAGGCGTGGATGTATGTGTCGAACACGAACAGAAGTGCTAAAAAAAAATGGAGCTCTCCTAAATAATCACACGTTTGCTAAATGTGCTAAATTTCTTTCTCGTTACATTAAAATATTCCAGCATGCGGCACAGTTGTTCCTTGGCACCTGAACTGAACTCATCTCTCAGATGGAATAAAGCTGGCCATGACCTGGAAGTGTTTATCCCAGCATGAATCATTAACCAGACACAGAGAGCATGGTGTTGGTGCAGGGAAGCGTAGTGCTGGCACAAACAGCATACACTGCACACAGAAGGATGTCCAGACATGGGCACACCTTCCGTATCTCGTCCCTCATTCCTGGCTCTGATTTATTGCAGCCGGCTCTGCGTACACCTCTCCCTCAGTGCTAATGAGGGAGGCCAGGAAAAATTAAAAAGCACACAAAGTGCTGTTCCTTCTCTTTTTTTCCCTTTTTTTTCTGTGGCACTGAACAGAAGAAAACACTTGCAGCCAAGCAGAACATTGGATTTTTTTCCCCTGGCCTAGAATACAAATGAAGGCAACAGCGTGATGCTGCTAAACTGGTATCATTTTGGATGGGATGCTGGAGGAGTTTGAGTTGCTAGGCGAGGAGAGTGCATTATAGGTAGACTTATTAAAATCCACTCCTCTGACATGTTAGGAGATACACAAGCAATCAGTGGGAGCATCATTTGTTATTTAAGTCTGTAGTGTGGAGCCCGACTCCCGTGGTTGCAAGCAGTTCTCAAAGAAGACAGTGAATTTGGCACATCTTTGAGATCAGATTGCGGTTTATTTTCTGAAAGGAATGGATCTGCCTTCAGATGGAGTGCGAGACAAATTTAGAGTGCATAAGTATTTGATAGCTTGAGGTTTATACCAACAAACAAAGCCTATGTCGGTGTGACAATGCATTTACCTGAGACTACTTCTTTTGGTTTTTATCTCAAACTAAATCTTTAGGAATTACTGGGATGTTTTTGTTCATGTTTTGTTTCTCTACCAGGTAAAGGAAATCCTGCCTCATGCAAAATTTTAAATTAGTGGGAGCTTATGGTAACACTTTATTTGACGGGTTGTGAATAAGACTGTCATGACACCGTCATAAACATGACATAACACCTGCCATGAACATGAGTAAGTCTTCATGACTATTTATGACTGTTGTCATAAAGTGTCATTCGGTAAATCATGACACTTTTAATACAAAGTTGACATTATTCAAAATGTCTTTGTTATGACAACTTGACATTAACCAAGAAATCATGAGCTGACATAAATTTGTTAAAAAAAGTATTAATGATTAAACTTTAAAAATTATGTTGCTTTATGTTACTAAAGCTAATGTTATTAATCAATTTATGACGGTGTCATAACAATCTTATCCACAACCCGTCAAATAAAGTGTTTCTGAGCTTATTTTCTTTCTTGTACCGTGTTTGTATTTTCTCTTATGTTGGAATTACTATTTGTTTCTTTTGTGTACAGCCCTGTGGCCAACAACAATTTCTTTTAAATGTGCTATATGGATGAATTAGATTTTATTTAAAATTTATGAAAATGTAGTTACTACAAAATAAGAGTCTCAAAGATGTTATAGGTCTTCAAGGCTCCAACACTCAACTTCATGTTTAAGTCTCATAATTACAGCTACAAATTGTTTGACAAGTGCTGTGCTAATAGTGCAAGTAGTTGGTACTTTATTTAATGTATGTCTTCCTCTATTAACATCTAGAAAAGCAAATGAAAAAGGGCCAAATGTTTTACAGCCAGACATGTTGCTTTGTTCACATCACTTTTCAAAAATCTTTAGCTGAAATCCTTTATGAAAAGATAGAATTGAGGCATTGAAGTCTCGAAGATCATTGGTTGAAAGTAAAGCTGGATGTGTCTCAAGTTTGCGATTATTTCTTTAATCAGTTTTTTATTTTAATTTGTGTAACACAAAATGGAGATGGATTTTCTTTTTTAAAATATAAGTTTGAGTAGCTTTAAAAAAACTAACAAAACCACTTATATTTTCTTATAAAAAACGTCTCACCAGTCGACAATAACGACCATTGAAAATGGCTAATTACACAGAGAAAAGTAACTCATTTTGTTTGTTACAATAGCTTTATGGAAATGGTAATGTTGTGTAAGATAATGTAGAAAAATAGTACAATATGTCAAGAAAAAAAATCGAAAAGTATGTAAAGTATGTAAGTTCAGGGTCAGTCTTGTTTTGTTGCCTATGCATCAGAAAATAAATTCCTGATCACAGATCAGACACTTAAAAGCATTTGTATTCAGGGGGGCGAGTGGTAATCCATCCACTGCATAAAACTCCCAAAAGGCCAGACCTGACCCAGATCATTTAACCATAAAGCAAGCCTAAGCACCTCTAACAGCCAACATAGCTGCTTTCAGGCCTGCCGAGGAGCATATGCAATAAGCACTTTCTGAAGATTAAGAGAGCAGCTGGGTGCAAGGTTGTGTATTCAAACAGATAAACAGAGGGCAATACAGATATATACATCATCACCCATAAGGAGGTAAACTGTAAAAAAGGTCATTGCTAACAAAACTCTGTGTTTAAAGAGAGCTGTTTCCATGAATATTTATGGAAAGTGGGACGCAAAAAGAAAAGTTTGTTAGGAAAAGCTGCAAAAGAAAAAAGAAACGATACAAGGATAAGCATAGCTAAAGAGAAAAAAAAAAGAACCAGGCTGTTCATTCGGGAATCAAAGCCCCAAAGTCTGTCATGAAGAGTTGATAAGAACACAATCCTGATTGCCTGATGACCAATTTAAAGTTTTCTCACTCAGAGCTTTCTCACTGGAGCTATCGGTCCTCTGTGTTTTAAAAGATCCAAAGTCTAAGCAGTTGTGCTTCCCTCTACTAATGGGTTTTGTGGCAATACAGATTTTATATTCTAGGTGGACTTTGTACCTTAAATTGCCAAGTAGCTGCTGTAATATTTATAGTGTCAACATAAACTGACATGTCCTAAACCCCATGGCAATTGAATGCACCACATTACAATCATATGAGTCACCAATACTATTTAAAAAAATGGCAAGGCCTGGTAACACAGAAATCCTGTTCAGGCCTGACATTAACATCAGTATTGACTGCTCTGAATGCTTTATGCAGATCAGGTATTTAATTGCCACATGGATCCACATCTCACTAACTGTGCTTTATGCAATTAAACAAAGAAAGGATTACTACAAGACTTTCTTATGGAGATTTCTTCCTGACTTATTTTTTAAGTTTATAATCATCATCATACAGCGACTGAATGTTTATGAGCTGCACAGAGAAAGGGAGGGAGAACAAGGAGGGAGTGATAGGGCACTGTGTAATTTACACAACTCTGCTTATGCATCAATTAGCTTACTAATAATTAATTTAATTTCGAGTACTGACAGTGAATATTAGTATTATTTAAAGAGGGAACTCAGTTAAGACATCGACAAACTTCTACACTACCACCACAAATTTGATTATCACCAGTTCATAAATATATATTTTTTTCCATTTATAATTCAACATTTATATTATGTACACAATATCCACCCAATGATTTTTATTCAAAAATAATAATCAGTTTTATTGGTCTTACGTATTTAGCTATGTTTGGCCATAATCATCAAAATTAACCAAAAACATGCTTGATATATAATCCCATGTGTAACAATTTTGCCATTGTGACTATAATTACAGAAATAAATGACATTTTCAACATTACTCTAATAATAGACTCCCATCTTCTGTTTCTAGTTCATTTGTCCATTTGATCCAGTAACCTACTATGCTGAGCTTTCTTCAGAATCTAAAAATGGACTGCTCTAGTCTTATTTTCACTGTAACACCTAATAAAACAACCCACTGGTATCAGAAACCTTGACATCTTTCTGTGGGGAGGATATGTATCCAATTAAAGAGGGAAGACACATGGGTTTGTTGGAATCCCATGAACAAGTACGAACCACCTGGCCGCAGATATTTCTGCAGAGCTTGTCCTGCCCTGTTTGTACAATTAAGCAGAAGAGGAGATTGTAGTGCAGCTGCAGAAGACGTTTTTACTCTCCAGCAACAAATCTCATGGACCAGCAGAACCACGAAGCCTGAAATGAGCCAGGCTGTTTACTTTGTTGAGGAGGACTAAACAGCATCTGCCTGCAGAAATCCGGCTTCCCCTGGGTCTTCGTAGCTCAAAGGCTTAAAGACTTGCTGGCATCTTGGAGGCTTAGGGATGAAGAAATGGTGCACACAATGACTGACTGAGGAGGAGATATGAACAAACACAACAGGTCTACTGACTGAGGGTATTTTATATAGTATTTTACTCTCAAAGATGTTTCATCAGACTGTGTTATACTGTTTAATATATCTGCTGAATGCTTGTTGTATATAGGGTGCATGTAAACTCATGAGTAAAAACCAAAAATCTTAGGGTAGAATTTTTTTTGGATCGTCTCTTTCTGTTTAAAGTTTAAGGTGATAGGAAGTGTGGAGTTTATCACGCTTTCTGTCTGCTCCTACTGCTCCCTCCCGGTTTCATGCTCCCACCTTTGGACCTCCGTCCTCTCCCTCTGACCCTTGCTGCTGCCCCTCTATTCCATTTTACTCCCAATAAGCGCATGACAAATCGAGGCTGCCAGAAAATGATCTATGATTGTCCTACAGCTCATCCTCCGCTGCCCTATGTTCCCTCCTCTTCTCTTTTTGCCTCTTTTTCACCATCTGTCCCTTTTACAGGACATCCCCTCTTTGTATTTTTCTGACTTTAATGGCTTCACATTTCTCTCTACATGAGACACTTTATCTTTGTGCCCTTGTTCCTCCTCCTCCTCCTTACTGTCATCTTTAGCCTGGTCTGTTATTGTTCTGCATACTTTTATCTAAATCTTCATTTTGCTTTTTGTTTATTGCATACCTATGTTGTTTTCACAGCCTTGGTTATGTAGTTTTTATTGTTAGTACAGCAAAGATACTGTGCAAATATATATTGTTGCTGATGCAAGTTATAAATGTTCACTTTCCAGGGTATGCCACTAGTAAACAGATTATCACAGAGAAAATAAGATTCAAAAAAGAAATGCTAAATAAGACACTAAGCAATGTGAGAAAATGTTTTTTGGGGTTTCATATTATAATCTCTGACAGACAACAATAAATAAATATGATCTTAAATGAAACATAGTAACAGAGCATAAACATGTGCAAACAAGATGGGTATTTTCTGAAGTGTTTATGTGTAATGCATGCTTGTCACACATCCTGGCAAAATATTTTCTGCTTTTTATGACAAATTAATTCTACTTATTGACAGATAAATAATAAACGCTCACCATGATCATGTCTCGTGTGAGACTAAATCTGCAGTGTGTAGTGACTGTGAGTAGGAAATGGCAAAAATTATATTTTCCATTCTTTAACAAAGCGGCTTACTTCTGATAAAAATTAAAATGTTCTAATTTGTTGTTTTATTGTAAAAAGTGGCCTTGCAACAATTTTTTTAGTACATTATGCTTTATCAATTCTAACCACTGAAGTTTTTCAAGCTCCTTAATTAATCAGTTGACATTTAGAAATATTTTTCTTTCCAAGAAAGTGAGATTATTGCATTTTGTGCCCCAAATCCAAGTGTAGTTTAAAATAAACTTCACTGTTCACTTTAGCTTTATTGTTTCATCAAACGGTTGTCCCCTAACTTTATTTTACAAATGTAAATTAAAGAAATAATTAGGCAAAAAAATAAGAATAATAATTTTGAAACAACAAAAAGTACAACGTATATACATTTTCTTTTATTTTCTTTTGTTAAGCTTAAATTTGAACCATGTCTTTCCAGTCTTGTTGATGTAGTGACTTGAAAAAGTTCTTTCTCTAAAGAGAATTCATCCTGAAAGATTTGAAAACTTAAAGTATGTAGCAAACTGTCTTTTTAAGAGTAAAAACTTTCACAGTTGATGCTATAATAATTCCTGAATGTGACAACTGTTCTGACTCGTTTTGTCCTGTAGTGATTCACTTTGTCTTTCTAACTTCCTGGATAATACAGCTTGTCCTTTAAGTTTCTTACAAAACAAAAGCATAAATATTTGATGCAGTCAGGTGTGCAGAACAAACTCCCTTGCAGTGACAGAAGGTTATACAGTTTGAATAATGTTTGTGATTATAAATTATGGTTAGCCTTATTGAAACAGTACACCTCTCAGGCAATTTCTATTTGCTCAGTAGAGAGAACAGTTAATCTTGTTAAAGGCAACCAGTCATTTATCTGATGACCTCTGGAGTTTTATGTAAGTGTCAGGGGTAAATAGAAAAATTGCTCATGCAAGGCTTTTTTTTTTTTTTTTCCCATTTCAGGGTTTCTGTAAAGAAGCCAAAAAGTTGGATCAAAAGTCAACCAGCTGGAATGTGTGCAGAGCAGATTTCAGATGTACATAATAGCTTAATCATCTTTTGTATTTGTCTCCCTGCACTACAATACTAAAGGCAATTATTCCAAAATGCAACAATTTTGAAATTGTTGCTGTGGGTTCAGAAATATGTCTCAATTCCCAAGTGCAAGGCTGAAAATACAACATATAAGGGTAATTGAAAAGCTTTGGACACAGAGAGCTGTGCTGGTACCTAGTATGCAACCTATCTCACTCCAAAAGCTCTGGAGAAAATGTTCAATTAAACTATCGCCCAGGAAAAATATATCGACATAAAAGTTCTTCTGAAGCTGCTTTTCTAACGTGGTCTGGTTGCTTACTTTTCCCGTTTTTTGGTTGCCTTTGCATAAATAGCGTACTGTCTAACATGTGCACATGCATATTCATGTGTTCCTTTGAATCACTTGCAGCTCTCTGTTAACACCCACACACTTGAAATATACTGTATGTCTCTATAGCGCCTCTAAATCTATGCATAGGTGCTTCTTGTGGAAAAAAAAAAAAAAAAAACGCAAATGAAATCATTCACTCAAAAGCTGCAGCAATAATTATTCTAAGTGTTTCTCAATGGTTTTCCAAGTGTTGGTCTATTTCTGTGGACAAAAAAAACAAATAAAAAAAACCATGGCAACATCTGACTGGACATGCATTACTAAAAGGTATGAAATAAAGACCAAAGCATTAGTCACTTACACCCTTATAGATTTCTTAGAGTCTCTGTCAGTTATTGTTGACTGTGATGAAGACATACAAATAGAGCCTAAAATCACTATAAATATTTGTAAACATTTTTGAATAAAAATGTTTACATTTTTTATTCAAAATGTATAAAAAAATATTTTTTCTTTTTTTCTTTTAAGAACAATAAAAAAAGGGATCAGAGATAAAAGGGTGAGATGTCTCAAAGAGTAGAGCAGAACCCAGTGAGCTGTATTCATGTTAACATATGAAATAAAAATGCTCTCTGTGAAGTTTTGGACAACATTGTAATCAATGTAATCATCTCTTCAATCACATGGCACTAAATCTTATGGAATATAACAAAACAGATTATAAGACTGAAAATGTATTACAGTTACTAAGTTGTAATAATACAAAGTGAAATATCAACGGTATAAGTAAAGACGTTTTTGAGCATTGATTGGTAAAGTTCCCCCAAACTAATGCATTAAAACTCATCAAATATAAAAATTAAACCTTAATGCTAAGACCAATTCATTTTTTTCCAGTAAGTTGGCTAAAACCAATTTTTTTCTTCACCATTTGATATTGATCTGTATTCTTCATACTCCATAAATACCAAAAATTTATACACCCTCAAGTACCAATGCATCCCATTCATGGTAATTTTGGGTTCTGCCTCAGTCATTCAATGAAGCCATTATCTCTGCAACAGGTCATCAGTACCTCACTGGATAAACCTGTTGTTCTGAGAAGAGCTTTGCCCACAAGCCAGTGGGAGTTTTCTAGGACTGCGAGTGCTCCTGCATTCGGATTAGCAGATTTATTTTTTGCTTCGGGAGAACTGTGTGAAATCCTTAGCTGAATTTGATCTAAATCCATGGAGCTCTCAGTGGAGAATTACTGTGCAATTGTGTAAAGAGTCGAGGGACAGATTTCACTTCGGTTGCATAGTTTGTCAAAAATGTTGCAAAGAGTCATCATGAGAAGCTTTCTATGATTGGTTTCAAGGAGAGCTTTAAAGACATCCCTTCCTTCGGATCAAGCTAAAATTTGAATTCCAATTACCTATATCAGGATAGTAATCAATTATTTTTCATTTTTGAAATTTTGTTTACTTGTCTGAAGTTTTTCCTTTCAGACTGAATTTTACTTTTTTATTTCATCTTGTAAATGTATTATATCTATATATATGTACAAAAGCAAATGGGCTAGCAAGCAGAAACCCATACAAAAAAAGTAGAGGCCTGTCAAATTTTGTCAAAATGAACACAATGTCAAACTTTACAATTTGAATAAAGCCACATGGCGCAAAATGTTATCATGGCAACAACAAAGACAGTCAGAAAACAGTTTCTATGGAAAACAGACAAGGTGGCATTTAAATAACTGTTTTCTTTCCCTTTCATCTGCCAAGGATAATTCACAAACCTGCCCGGTTCCACTCAAGTATTAAGATTTACGCAGGCTTATTTTCTTTGCCTTTCACTCTTCTTTGCTCAATATCCCTTATTTTCTCTAATTGTTTATTAATTTAACCCCATGCGAATGCCTGATATAATAAACAACTGAAAGGCTGTGCATTGAAATGTCTTGACAAAAGCACAATAGAAAAAGCTTTTCTAAGAATGAATAATAGTCCTCACAACATGCAATCAAGGTGGAAACAACACTCCCCCATCTTTTAAGCTCAGTGTTGACAGGTGGTATAAAGTTTTTGCACTGATATCCTGGATTTGGTTTTGTTCAAGCATGAGAAGTGCGTCACGGCCAAACTGTCCCTCTTTGGTCTCTTCTGTCCAAATTACTTTGTTCCAGAAATTATTAGGTTAGATGCAAACTTCCATAACCAAAGTGTTGCTACCAGAAGAGGCTTTCTCCTGCCAACCCCCTCCCCATAGGTTGCCCTGTCGTTAACCATGGGGTTATATTTAAATAATTAAATAATCACGCACCTCAATTTTATTATTTAATTAAATGAAAACTGCCTAACTTGAAAGGGTATGCTATCTTTTTAACATAATTATATCCAGTATTTATGCTTGTGAAGATGGCTACACTTAGCATTATTGTACAAATATAAAAAAAAGTTTTTTGCTTTGTCTTGCTGGTGGCCAGGTGCAAACAAGTCAAATTATTTATTTCAGTCATGTTTTCATGTGCGTAGAGGATAAAGCTTCAGACTTTCAGTTTAGTTTAATGTATTCAGTGCTATAAGCTTGTAGTCTTTCATCCATTCTTTCAGGTGTGGTGTTGGTATGTTTTGTATGTTTTCCCATGGCACCAATTTGTCAATGTTAATTGCCCTTACTCTTTAACTCTGAATTTTACATACATTTTCTTTATATATCATTGTTTTGCCTTTGAACTGTATGGCTAGGGTTCCACTGGCTACTTGGTGAGCATTCCTTATTTTAAAAGTACATCTGAACAATGTCTAAATAGTTTATAGACATAACAATTATAGTTGGCAGTCGTTTGATTAAAACAAGTCATTTTTGCAACATTTGAATTTGGTTTATAAGTCTAAAATTAGGCCTGTTTTAACTTAAGAATGGCTTGCAGTACAAAAGAGTGACATCTAACTTTCTTGTTAGTTCTGCAGGTTTTTTGCTCTGCAAAGTACTTTAAAAAAGCTTTAAAAACTTTCAAGACTAACTGTATTTTGACTATATTTGAAGCAGTTAGAAATACAATAAAAAATAAAAATAAAACAATAAAAGAAAAATAAAATGCAATCCATGGTAGTTCAACCCCAGTGCGATCGGAACTGTTGCAGTATCGTACTGTCATTGAAGTACTTAAAAACCTCTCAAGTAGCACTATTGAATTTTATGTTATGGTTGGTCTCTAAGGATTTACATAATATCTGTTTTGTAAAGCTTAGAGTGTTTAAGCAGTATTATTACAAATATGCCTTAACACATTGCTATGAAAAATAATGCACAGTTCATTAAGGCAATACAGTAGAGCATTATCTGAGTACTAAACATAATGTGACAAACATTAGAAGACTTTATAGATGCATATTAATCACAATTTATACCCCACCCAGCTTAGAGGAGACCAGTGAAGCATGAAGTGGAGCCTGATGAGAGACGTCTTGGGGAGCAAGGGTTATAGTAGTGCCACAAGGCTTCAGGGTGTGTGGCACAGGGATAGATGGATAAAGAGGAGAGTCTGCTGTCCAGGATGCCCTGTAGAATCTCATCCAGATCCTTCTTTCAAACAGGTCTTTTCAGCCCCCTATTCAAAAAACAGTAATTGCATCATTTTTCAAGCCCCTTGCCTCTGTCTGCCTGGAAAGTTGGCCCCATTAATCAAACTAATGGAGAAGTAAGTGATTTCAAAATATAGGCTTTGATCATGCACCCCCTCTCCTTTCCAACAACTCCACCCTCTCCACTTTCAGAGCCCGTCCTCTCCCTTCCCTCCATTTCTTCTTCACGCAGTCTTCCCTCTCCTCTTCACTACATAATGTATGGAAAGGAGCAGCAAAAATGAAAAATGAATTTTCATAATCCGTTTTTTTATTTTTATTTTTTTAAGACATTTGGCAATGCACATAAGAGCTTTGCTTGTGCACACTCTGGGATTGCTGTGCTTTATCTAGCTCAAAGATACTTTCCAATATAGCAGAGGATCAAATTGCATATAAACACTTTGGAAAATGGTTAGTCTGAAATCATTGTGGCCTATTAACAGGCAGTATGTCCCAAAGAGTCACAGTTCAGACACAATTATTGATCCTGATGTGCCTGATTAAATTAAAGTGCACCCCAGGTGTATTGAAAAGCTTGTGCCAGCTATAAAGCAGCATGGCCGTTATTTGAGGCTGCTACCGGAGCATTTGAGGAAATTTGATTGTTTTCCCCTCAGAGTCAAAAATCACTGCTCAGAAACAATTTTCTCATTTTTCATGCAACTGGTTTGCTAAAGTAAATGCTTTAATCACTTTGCATTTCCTCTCTGTTCAGTTGTAGCCTCTGGCTAATAACGGCCCGAGATGTTGGTTTATTGGTTTCTCTGAAAGCTTCATAGCACTAGACCAGTAGATTTTTTTTTTTTGCTTGTTTTGTTTTTGTGATTTTTTTCAGATACAGAAATGTGTTTCTACTGGGGTAACATGTCTGTACAGGATATGCATTAAATACTTGGCAAGACTCATTTTGCATAAAGTATCAATGGAGTCTGGCATGGATGCAATCAGTCTATGGTTCTACTATTTTTCTCTTGTCAATACTGCATAGTTTGTTTCAGGGTCAGGCCAATTTGCTGGCCAGTTAGGCACAGTGATGCTCTGCTACTGTAAGTAAGTGGCAGCTCCTTCACGGACTCGAGGCTTAGTGCACACAGTTTGTGTGTTATTTCCGTTACTTATGCACCTTTTTGACCACATTTTTTTCCGTCCAACTCCAGCTTACTTAGCAATGATTTTGTATGGCTCAGGCTTCTTGTGGTGAGCGTCAATCGCTGGCTGCTGGATGACTTCCACATGATTGTGTAAGCCACACTATTGCCGTAGCAAAACATTTTTGTTTTATAAATACGTCTTTGTTGTAAAATTAAAATGTTCATCAGTTGTTTTTTTTATTCACTATAAACCACAATCAGCAAGATTACAGAGATTTACACTTAAAATGAATCACTCCACAAATCAATGAGTTTCACCTTTATGATTTATTTAAGGTGCTCATATTCAGCTATGATGACATCTAATAAGATGATATTTGACCAATACTTGACAGTCAGTATAGTCATAGTCAGAAACTATTATCAGAATATGGAGAGATGTTTTCTTAGAGATGCTTACGACTTTTAATGGGGTGTTTGGCATTTTTCCTCTGACTTACCAATATCCAGTTGAAAAGTCCACTGCTGATTGCTCCCTTTCCCCCCCTGTCTCTTGGAATAGTATCCTCAGAATTGAATGTTGCTCATTTCTTTTATCAAAAAGGAACTACATTCTGGTATCCAAACAAGTCAATTTCAGTCTAATTCAACCCACAAATTGACATCCTGAAGGTTTCTGGCTCCATCCAGAAAGCATTGGCCTGCTTTGGTCAAATTGAATTCTCATTCATCAGCATCCTTGGAAACCGGCCTGTCTGAGTGACTGCATGAGTGCCTGTCTTCAAATAGAAATGCCACAATTGCTGAGTTTCATCAGGGCAGTCTTGTTGGGGATCCTTCAATCTTGGGCAATCCGTGGAAAAGATGGTTGAAAAAAGAGGTTTTATTCATCATAACACTTTGATGAGGCAGTGTAGTACTAAAAGGTTTCCATGCAAAATAGTGCAGTTTTATTTGTCCAACTTTGCTTGTGCCGGATACAGAAGATCAGAGATATGTAGAGTTATGTCAACATTTTAAAATGAATAAAAAAATGGTAAGGAGAGTCATGTAAAATTAGGATATGTTGCACGTTCCTTTTGGCAGTGTATGTTCAATACCAAGACTTAACAATAATAATAAAACAGATTTATGGTGAGGGCATCTCATAATATTCTTATTTGAAGCAGTGTCATCATTAACGCCTCTTCTTTTTTTCCCTCCTCTTCAAACCTCCCTCGGTGCTGGTGTTTTGGCATCAACGTTATGTCAAAACTTAAACTTTCACATTCCCACTCTCTTCAGCACCTCTTGGTTTCCCACGATGCTCTGAGAAGACATGTCTCACGCTGTTGTGGATTAATTAGGATGAGATTCATGGAGACCTCTTGCCCAGCTAACCTCCTACAGCTGCCTCTCTTGTACATTCGTGTCTGTTTCTTTTGTCTGCCCACTTATGCTGCTCACTTTTGTTCAGTCAGGACGTTTTGGGGGAGATCGAAGCTGCCTACGTTGCCTCTGATGTTCAGCTATTTAAAATACGTCCCTTCATTTTTCAGGAGAATTACAGCTCTATTAGGGCCGTTTTCTTCTTACGAGTCTTATGAAAAGAATTCACAAACATGTGTTGTCATTTTGTTAAGGCCTTTGCCTCTATGTTCCCAGGCTTTTCACTTCAAACTGTCTTTTTTTACTGAACCAAACAACAGAGGTAGTAGGAGCTCACCCTTATATGGGAACAAAGAAAACCACAAACCAAAACAGTATGGCATGCTTTCAGTTTTTCCCTATTATTTACTTGAATGATCTCTTTGAAAAGTCTCCCCTGATTTACTCACAACAAAGAAAATCAGCCACTGACCATTATTACAAGCAACTTTCTTAATTGTACAGCACAATTGATTATTGATTATTGTTAAAATTCGAATCTGGGTCTCACTTCTTGAATCTCAGTAGGATTTTGTTTACTGTAAGTCAAGGTGGATTGCTTCCCATGTGAACAATAGCTGTTTTTAATTGAAATGGTTGCTGATGATTGATTTAAGTAGCATCCTAAGTTGCAACAGAAACTACTGTATTTTTCAGCCTATAGCCTCTACTTTTCTCCCACGCTTTGAACCATGCGTCCTATAGCCCGGTGCTGCATTTCTGTGGATTTTTCTTCAACCACCAGGGGGCTCTTTAGCAGGAAGTGAATCATTGGAAGTCAAAATTGGAAATCAAAGAGGAAAGCGCTAATTATCATTTAGAACAAGCACATGCTAGCAGGCACGACGGAGAAATGTTTTCAAACTCATACCCCCTCTTCAAGGAAACCACACGAAGAAGTTCATTTGATGCAGCTGTTAAGTTGAAGGCTATCAATCTGGAAGTACAGATTTATTAAGGACACGGCCCTCTGCTGCGTCCTTGTGAAAAACTGAGAGCGGCGGAGATATCAGCAGCTTATAGCCCGGTGCGACTTATATATGTGCGTTTCCAGTTTTTTAAAAAAAAATCTTTGTAGGTGCGGCTTATAGTGAGGTGTGCTCTATTGTCTGGAAAATTCGGTATATTCAAAAAGCAAAAACAGGAAATAATGGCTTTTTGTTGCAGACATTATTTTGCACACGAGGATTTGGATACATGCTAGACCCTTAAAAATGCCCTTGAGAAGCAATTTGCGATACATTGTAGTGCGTCTTGTCTACATACTCTGAAATTCCTTTTTATTGCTGTCATTATCAATGATTTTGATAGAACAATGACGCTTGGATAATGTCATTGGGTGCATAATAAGGTGCTGTAGACTATTTCTTGCATTCATATTCTGAAATTATGATTATCATTTTGTAGTCTCCCTTATTGCTTTTTTTCGTCACTCTACTCTGCTGGCAGTTTGTCTACCAGCTGTAACTTTCAGGCACTTTCCACAACACAGCATGAGAGTGTACCCTGGAGCAGAGATTACAGCAGTCGACGTGTGGAGTTGTCTAAATGTGTGAGTGTACCTGGAGGGCAGTACTTCCTTAGAAGTAATATGAGAAACAAGTCCACAGCGCATGCCGGGGCTGAGAGGCTTTCAGAGGTTGCCACCATGGTGGCAGAAAGAGTCTGAACTTTAGTTACAGAGCTTAGCTGTTCCCTAATGTAAGTAAAGAAACCGATTTTAGATTTCAACTTCCAATTAAAATATATAAAACTAAAGATCGACTTTCAACACAGAGCCACTTGAAGAGGATTGGTTAAGAAATTTAGATTATTTGTTGTGTTAAGAGAATATAAGATCCTTCATGCATGATAAATGGATAATTAGATGTTTTAAAATAGACCATTGTATATACGTATATTTCAGAACTTCATCATTTTTATGGTTGAAAGAAAAAAAAAGTGTCACTCATCAGATTTATTCGCCTGAAGATGTATTTTGACCAAGTGACACAAAATACAGTAAAAAAATAAATAAATAAACTCAATAAACTAAATAAATAAATAGAATAAACTAAGAAAGTGAAATAGAATGTATCTCATTATAAAATCAAGTCATTGGTTACAAACATTTGCTGCGTAAAGCTGTGGGGATAAATGACCTCATGAACCCTAGAGACAGGAATCTTTTCAAAATGGTTGCTCTTTTGCTTAGCTTTAATAAAATTTGTTTCCTAAAATTTTAATATTGACAAGCAATAAATATTGCTCCAAATTATTTGTACTCTAAAAACTATTTTTTTTGGCAATGCTACATGTGTGTTTGGACAAAGAACACACTTCTGATTCTAAACTGCAGTAAATATATTTCTGCATGTCTTAGTCTTCAGTTTTGTTACATAATTCATAAATCAAATCTTGTTTCCTTAAAATCTTAGATCTGAAATAAGTTTATAATTTAGCTGCATACCAAGTGAAATAGCTGTTAAGTACAAAGTAACATTTTTGTACTGCTGCAAGTTGCCTCTGTTTAACTGTGGTTGAATGAAAAGCTAACATTGAAAGCTTTTTAAAAAAATTGCTATGCATGCATCAGTCTGGACTTAGTAACTTTTTTTGCAGAATAGTTAAAAGATAATAAAATATTTTTAAAATGATGTACTATGTAAATTTTCTTTGAGGGTGACAGATTTATGAGGAGAAACTGCAGTGGGATGATTGCATTATATAGATGGGGAAGGAAAAAAAACAACAAATAAGCAAATAAGAGTTTTTTTTCTTTTTCCAAATGTAAGGCTCGAAATGGAAAAAAGAATATTTCTTCAAATTAGTTTCAGGAGAGCGTTAGTAGAATATAACGAGATTCTTTGGAAGATCATTTTGCCACCTCATTATAAACAGTACCCCAAAACACTTCTCCTTAAATGGAGTAAACCCAAAGAAACACTACACACATTACGATATTGAAACATACTGTGAAAACTGCTCCAAAAGCCTCAGCCCAATGGCTTTTACTGCCTTGGTGAATGGGACTACTTTGGAAGCTCTTCAGTCTGGTGTGACATTCAGAAGTCGTCACACTGCGTTTTAATCCTGTTTGTGAATCACAGACATACCTCTCACCACATAACAGCTCACAGCTACCCACAGGAATATATCTCTGGGGAGTCAAAGAAGAGCAACTTCATGCTTTCACACACCTACAGCATGGACATTTTTGTAGTATTTTCCTTTGACACAAAATTGTATGTGATACTGATACCTCTCTACTCACTCCAGCCAATAAAAAGCAGAAGTGTGCAAATAAAAGCATCAAGAGAATATTGGAGGGGAGGAAGAGAAGACATGGTTGTTGTTTGTTGATGTCAAAAGGGACAATGCACATTGCAAAATATGCCAAAGTTAGCCATAAAGACTAGTTTTCATCTGTAGTTCCTCAGGGTACAATCAATGTAAATACAATACAGACAAGTTAACAAGCTTCTCCCAGAAGAAAAATAAATAAATACAAATATTTTTTTATGTTTTATTTTGTATGTTTCACCTCGCTCTTTGTTTTTGCAAAAACCTTTCAACAGGAAAAATGGTTGACGAAAATAACTGTGTGAATTTCTGCTTGACAAACAGCATACGCTAACACTAAATATAACACTTAACTCAGTGTTATGGGTTTTCCTAATTACACTTAAGGTAGAGTAAAATCCCAACTGGTGCAGATTCTAATGTGCATTATAACTGGTTTCTCTACAATCTGAATAAAAAATGTAATGTAAAATTTTCTGATTGTTTTTCTTTCCTTAATGTAAGCACTTTATAAATTCATACTGTCTCAATCCATTCATTCAATCTTTCCATTTATCCACTTGTTTTATTTTTCATCCATCGCCTCAGAAAAGTCTCACATTTTGATTGGAAAATCCTGAAGGTGCCTCATAATGAGGATTCCAATCATGTCTGCATTGTAAGCAAGTGGAAAACTACGTATGCACAGGTAGAAGCTAGCAGCCTGGGTGCCATGGCAAACGGGCGTCAAGATTTGTTTTTAATGAGACATGGCTGTGCTGTTTTCTTGTAAGGCTTGCATGGTTTTGAATACTGACTACTGTAAGGTCAGTAAATGTTTGTTGTGGTCTATTGATTCTACCAGTTGCACTATCTCTTGAGATCCTACTATTTGTTGGAGAGGTTGAATTTCTATATACAACTCTCTTTTTTATGGTTTGAATTGCTCCACAATTGCGAACCAAGGTTAGTTGGCATCCTTTTTGTTCAAAGTTGAGTTAATAGAGCAGAGTAAGTGTGTTTAAAAGTGTGTTTCCACAGCAACAGTGGCAAGGCTGAGGTCAAAGGGAGTATTGTGAATCTTTTATGACAGACCTCATTACTCCTTCCTGGTTACTTTGTGAGACCCTATCACAGAGAGAACATTGAGAGCTGTGTCTGCTACCGAGACCTCTTCATTGTCCATCTTCCTTAAATTACCGCCAAGAGTCTGTGGAAGCAATTCGCCTAAAATCAACAAAAAAAAGTTTGGTTGCTATGTGCACTGCACTGACCTGACCTTAAAATTAGAGTGAAGTGCTTCAAATGAAGCAAATATTGATACTGAATTCATACATTAGGTGAAATAAGGAGGAACAGAATGAGTTGAAGAAGACAAACAAATACATGTTCTTTTAGGAAGAGCTTTTCTTGGGTCTGAACAAGTAGTTATTCCTTATCTGGATCAGAAAACCAGGATGTAGTTCTATGTGAAACTGAGTTGGAATGCCCTCATAAAGCACTTAAAGCTGTTGATTATCATACACTATTTTTTAAATGTTGTAATAATAACTGTGCAAATAGATCAATAACTTCCTTTGTTCTACTTTGAGATTGCTTTTAGACTGTGATGTGATTACTTTTTTTTGCAAAGATGAAGATCCTTTCTCACTTTAACAGACATGAAATTAGCAAGGAACAGATTAACAGAATAGTGCAAAAGTTAGATTCCCACACAGCCAACCTTAGGCGTAGTAAATTAAAACGTTGCTGCAACTAACATCAATTTAGTCTTCGATTTCATACTTCACTTATCTAATTGCATTTTCATAACACTCCTGCTTTCACTGCCTTTCTTGACTTTTTCTCCCCTGGAGGACGATACTGGAGAAAACAATACGCAGCAAAGAATGACGTCTTCCAGAATGACAGATCAATTATGTGTTTGTTGCATCAGAACAGATGTAGCTGAGCATCAGATTTCAAACACCATTTCATTCGCAAAGGTTCATTTCCAGGATGTCTTGTATTGTCAGTGTTTAGCCGGCCTTTAAAAACGATGCAGAACATTTCAAGCATTGTTGTCTGTTGTGCGCCAAGACATCAATCCCAGCTGGCATTGTTTGTGTTAACTAACTCACACCACAACACTTGACTTTACCATTATGCCATCGGACAGATTTTGTCTGCAAGAATGAATTCTCCCCAAAGAACTGTCGTTTCTCTGGAATGTCAAGGTTTTATCTTCAAGGCAAACAATAGTTACCATTGTCAGATTTTATTTAGAGAGAGCGAGATATAATAATCTGTGATGTGAGAATGGACAGATTACTCGCACATGGCAGGGATTTGCTGCTATTTTCTCATTACTGTGATTACAAGAAATATTTTGTGATTATTTGCCTTTAGATTCACAATCAGCTCTCGCTCATGACAAGCTTGGCAGGTTATCCAGATTACTGTTAATCAAATGCACAGTTGTTTGATTTGAGATAACTTGATTGTTTTTAAGCTTGAATGCAATCCACCTCTTTCATAAAAATATCTTGCTTGTATGCCAGTTATCACCCTAACCTCTTCTCTCAAATTAAGGAAAGAAAAAAAACATTGTGTGACTTTTATGGTTTCCAGGGAAAAAAGACCTTTCACTCCCTTTAATTTGAATAGTAATTCATACATAGTAGTCTTAATTATTGTAGCTTGTGAGTTTACTTTTGTTAGTCACAATGAATTGACTCTATAGTAGTGACTAATCCCTTAATTGAACTACTGCGTCTTTGCTCAAATACAAGGAAGCCATTTTTATTTATTTAGTTCTAGCACCTGTCACAGTATAATTAGAGATATATAAAAGAAAAAAAAAAAGTGGCAAAAAGCTTGTGATGATTGAGATGAAAAATTATGGCCCAAGTTCTAGAAAGACTGTAGTAATTATTCTGACAAATGATCATTTCATAGAAATAAATGCCTAAACATAATCTATATTTGTCAAACTAATCCAACACATTTCAACTCAGCACAACAATTAATGTTGGGTATAACATTGATTGTTCTTCATAACAGATTCATATGTGCTCTTCAATATTATGCAGAACACAATATTGCATTATAAAACATACAATGTACACGGCATATTAAATGTTGGTTACCAGACGATTTCTGCTGTTCAAACTGCCAATCCGGCAGTGAAATCAGTTTCTTAATCTCTTCAATATTGAAAGGCATATATAATGGATTATGGCTGTCCCTATCCACCTGTGATGAGGCTTTTAAGTAATGTTTCTTTATTTGCAAATTGCATTGTTTCTGAGAAATATGCAATAAAAAAAGAAAGAAAAACCTGAAAGTTCTTTCACCGCATGACACAAGCTAGACAGTGAGATGTTTACGGGATTGACGTTACCTTTTCAGCAGCCTGTACTGGTCAATGCAGAGTAGAGAGTTGTTGTAGGCAGATGGAAACAGTGCTGGGGGAAGTAATATTTTATTGTAAATGTGAGGGGGGACAATTGTTATGAGATTGTCACACATAACAATTGCAATGCCCATGGCTAAAGCTAATTGCTAAAGATGTAGAAGGATTTTCTGGGGGAATTTTTTTGTCTTCTGTGGCATTTTACCTGGTAAACTTTACCTCACAAATACCTAGTGTTGCCTTCCTGGTTTGGTCTGGTTCTGCTTGCTAAAATTTTCTTTGTTCTTACATTTCCTGCTTTAAAAGTGTCTGCCATTGTTTTCTTTTGCTGTTATTGTTGTGAAAAAGTGCCTTTAAAATATATCTGCTTTTAAAAACCAGATAAATGCTGATTATAAGTTACAGGTTTATTGGCTTTAAAATATGCTTGAGATTTAAGTCTTGTTAACGTGAAACAGCTCTCACATTGCTGGGTAAACAGATGCCTTAACTTTCTTTATTGTAACTTGCAAATAAAAGTAGGTCCCATAAGTCCTTAAAAGCATTCAGGTCTCAAGATGAAAGGAAACAGACCGTGATTTTGTCACTACACCATTGATAGGCAAGCAACTTGAAAATAGCTGTGAACGGTACCTTCATGAAGTGCTCGTCATTTAGCCTGTCCATAAAACCTTTTGAACTTATTTAAACTTTTGCATTGTTTCTGTAAATTAAGCATTTTCGTGGCATCTGAAATGTGCCACACTGACATTATGTAAACATTGAACTGATCTGCACATGGAAGAAGTTTTGACATTTACAAACTCTGCTAATTCTTTTCTGGTTTTTTTTGGACGGAGTTCATCCTCCATATTTTGAAATATTTCGAAACACGCTGTATTGATGCCTGAAACCTAAAGTGAAAAGTTGTGGTTGTACTACTCTGAACGTATTTCTACAGGCATCAAATTCTGATCCGTTAAAACATGACAGACAGAAGTTTCAAGCAATCTCAGTGATGACACGGGGGGGTTGAAAATTATTTGTGAGATTACTTCACCTTTGTTCAAAGCATTTGGGGTCATTATGTGCATTCGTTTACACCTAGAAAACCAGATTACTCTCTGCTCTCCATCATAATCACCTTACCCAGGGGGTTAGCATAGGGATTAGAGAAATCTGATTTTCTCGCCCAAAATTCCCCTTTGAATAAGAAGGCTTTTGGCTGTGCAGATGGCTTTCAACTTTCAGAAAGGAAACAGTGTGATAGCAGTGTGGCGGGATAATAAAAGGAAAGATTAAAACTTGCAGAAAAGTGTGTCCTTGTGTTCAGGGAATACCAGTGTTAAAATATTTTTAAAGCATCCTTTGTCCTAACGTGGTTTTCCTTCAGTACACATTGCTATTTATAAAATAGTTACACAGTTTTTGGAGAAAATATGACTATGATCACTGCAAACAGTCATTTGCTCAAATTATGGCCTTTGTACAGCAGAAAATCAGTGACAAAATTAATCTTCTGGTTAAACAGGGCAGTACTTGGTGAAACCATTATTTTCGTTAAAAGCAAATCCTGCACAGTGTTTTGCTTATCTGCAACAGCCCGACTGACATTGTGAGTAATAATAATAATCATTATCTAAATGTATTTGGAAGATCAGGTGAAAAGAGTGAGGTTGGTGCAGTTTTTTTAATACTAGGCTTGTAATGTGCATGTGTCACTCCAGGCTCCATTCTCAAATTAATTTTTAAAAAGTCTTTTTACCAAAGTACATGTTAGAGGCTTGCTTGATTTGTTGTGCATTTTTCCACTTTCTTTCTCCTCTACTCTGAGATCAAATTAGGCATGTGAGGGACATTAGGAAGCAAATAACATGTACTGAAGATTTAAGCATCAATCATCGAACCCTGGAATTATCAGCGATTCAATTATCCCATGTTTTTATGTGTTTTGGAGAAAAGCCACCATTCTAAAGTGTCTGAGGTTAAATGTTGTGTTCTGTTGGGTCCCAGGACATGTTGACATCTCTGATAACAACAAATACTGCAGCTGAAAGAAGCAATGAATGAAGAATAGCCCATCTTAGTCTGCTTATGGTAACACGACACTAAGGCTTTTTCATAAAGTTCCTCTTCTGAATATCTTTTAATAAAGTATGACCACATAAATCCTCGATTTTAACACTTTATTTGAAGAATCCCGTTTGAAATGGTGCTAAGTTTTTTTTAATTTTGTATTATTAATTATGAACTCATTTCTATATTTACTTTTCATTAGTGATTAGTTCTATTTACTGTACCATTATATTGCCATTCTTGCTGACATAGCATTAAGCTGGAATTAATGAAAATATTTTTTTTTCTCACTGCAGGCAGTTGAAACCAACCTTGCATCCAAGGACAGTCACTGGGTCTACGCCAATGAGGTGAGGCTCTATGCATACATACCGCATCTCTGCTCATTCCAGTGGTATTTAACGTCAGTGGCTTCATTAATCTGTTAAAGCACATGTATTCGGTAATTTAAATATTGCTCACAACTGCGTTAATGCCCATTGTGTTGTTTAGACATGCATGTGAAAGTGATGGAGTGAGCTGGGGTGCAGGTACAATTTTACAGTGCATGCTCGATTTAACAGTAAATCAAGCGAGATAAAATCTGACTTAGGTTGTGTTTTTTTTTTTGGTTTTTTTCCCCTCTAAAATATATTGTATGACCATAACAAACCAAATGTGATTTGGTGGGAAAATTATGGAATCTGTTGTTGCAAGCAGCACAAAATACCTTACACTTCCTATGATTATTTAATAGTGAGTAATGATTCATTTCCATAATCATAATGACTCAAAAAGGAGAAAGAAAACATTTGTAGTGCTCATGTTACAGCAACTTCATTCTGACCCAAAGTAAACCTCCACATATGCACAAAGTTGATTGTTCATGTTTCCCTTTTCTTGTTTTTTATGTGCATTACATGTCATCATTTACTCTCTTAACAACAGCTTAGTTGTCTGTCTGTAATGGGGATATTCAGCTAAAGTAAATTTTCTGCCACACAAGTCTTCTGTTTTTGTTTTATTTTTTAAAATTTTCTAATAAAGGCAGTTCAGCTCAGTTTCCTTGGTCTAAAAAGATGAAGAGTTACTGGGGTTTAGTACTATATATATATATATATGGCTGCATCTACCAAAATCTACCAAACTTTTTCTTTCCACTCACCTTGGATTTATAACAAGGTCAATTCCAAAAGTGAAACTTATTAAAATAAACAAACTTAGTAATTTATTGACATTAACCTTTATTTGCCTAGTTAAATCTGTGGCGCTAAAGTAGTTTTAATTGTTGTTGTTTTAATGAATATGAAGACATTTGAACCCAGACTTTTACCCTTACTAATCTATAATTGATTGAGGATGAAAAATGTGTCTGTTCTTGTCACAGTCATGTTTTTAAGCTATTTCTGTAGAAATATTGAGCTACTTTGGCTCTGGATGAGAAGTGAAATTCTGTGACAATGTGATAAATAACTCTCAACTCTAAGGTTTACAACAAAGGCAGTCTCACACATCAGGCTGACAAACTTTAATAAACCAGTTTCCATTCCTGCTTTTGTTGAAAATTGCCCAAGCAATATTTCTGTTTGCCAGTAGCTTAGATATTGATTTAAAAAGTTAATGGGGTATGTTGAAAACATGCCATTTACTAGACTAAATTAAAGAAGTTTGCACTGTAATGAGCTTTTAAAAACTTTTTACATTTTATGTTTCAGCATACCCATAACTGAAATATTGTCTTCTGTAGTATGTTGTTGTTGTTGTTGTACATTTTTTTGTACTTTTGAAATTACCAGTAAGTCTAAAACTTTTTATACTTTTAACCAGTTTTCGAAAATAGGCTGCGATATATATATGGTTATTTGCATATTTGGTTCTTTGTCATTTTGATTCAAATCTAGATAAATTTGAACTAATGGCATTTTAATTCCATGATGGAAATCATGCAATTCACTTGAAAGTAATTTCTTCCTGATGCAAATTTAAAGCAGAGAAGTGTGCTGTTTTGTGTTTGAGAGTCATAAAAGTAATTCTGTTTAGAAATAGCCTTCACAAATGTTGCTCTTTCACTTGTAAATTTTGGATATTTAGGAAATAGCTGGAAATTATTTCTAGTGTTTTCAAAATATGTCCAAAATGAATGAAAAACAACAAGAAAGTTTTGATTAATCAAAGCCACAGACAATCTGAAGACAGTCACCTCTTGAATCTAAATGAGTTCCTCAAACAAAATAATTAACGAGGCCCGACTCTTCCTCTTTCCCCCCGTTGTGATGTGACTTCAACTAAGCAATCTAATCAATAATGGTTTACTGCATAAAATGGACCTGATTCTATTTCTTCTATTTCACAGTGAAGAGAAGAGCTGTCTGAGGACAGAAATTATCACAAAGCAGTTCACAAAGGCCGTCTAAGCCTAAGCTCTAAAAATCCTTGATTTAGCAGTCCATAACTTTATCAAAACATTTCAGTTATAACATATGAAGGCAAACAAGGCATTTAAAAGAGAAATGGGTCACCAAACTAATCAGAACTAGCATTTGTCATAGTGACATAACCTGCAAAATAAAAAAAATAACAAATCAAATGACAAAACAACTTGTGGTAAAAAGGGGCAAGATTGCCTGTTATGAATAGTCTGTCATGGAGTGTTGAACTAAATTACATGGACAAGCTTGATCCTGTGATAGTAAAATGGAGTTTTGCAAGCTCAAAACAGCATGGTCTACAACTGCATAAAATGTCAAGTCACAATTGTAGCAGAATCAAAATGCTTACTAGCATAGACTCTCATTGCTAAGGGAGGACGGTGTGAAAATTCAAATGATGGAAAGGAAATAAAATAAATATCTAATAGCCAGCAGACCACCACCATCTGCAGTTAAAGAAAAATCCCAGTTATCTATCATTTCCTCTGCCATCTTATTTAACTGTGGGTACACTGTGACAATAATTTTTAATAGTTCTAAACTTTTAACTTTTAGAAAACTAGGTTTATCTTGCTTCAGGTAACCAACTCACTCTTAAATATCACAATTACAGGTTTTCTGTATTTCAAGCAGCAATGCCAGTAACTCCCATCACTGAAAGACTGGCTAGAGATGCTAGTATTGCTAGATGTTTTGATAGACATCAGTAAAAAGTGGCAATAACTGTTGAATTATTTGACTCTTCTGTCATGATAACAAATTTTGCATAATAAATTGTTCCAGAAGTTATAACTATAAACGATAATGTTGCTTATAGTGATTGTAATCTGATGCCATAATGGCATAATAATGTAAGAAAACTTTCTAAAATACCAATAAACTTTAAATTCTTATGACCATTTAACACTGAAACTGGAAGACATCTTAATTATCCAAAATAAATAAACACAACATCAGAAACAACAAATAAAATGAATCATGAAGTTTCTGTAAACAAGATTTTAGACCAATGCACCAGACTTTTATCGTCCAGTTTTTTGTTCAAAGAGAGAGAGAAAAAAGAAAAACAAAAAATCGTGCAAATGGAAATTGAGTTTGCTGTAATTTATAATGTAATCAATTTATCGTTTTTTTGCGGCATACCTACTTGTAGAGTTTTAATTCTAATAAGATAACATGTTTCAGTTGCAAGACATTTGTAGAGTTTCAAATACCTGATGTCTGGTTTGTGTTATTCATTTTTTGTAGTTTAGTTTTTTATTCTTCAGTTCTCTTTTAATTTGTACAAATTCCACATTTTGTAGAACGTTGTTGGCCTTATTTCTACCTGGCCTTCTGGCTTTAATTTTGTCGGCCCACATGAACCAGCCATGAAGCAAAGCAAACACCTTGAAATAAGAATAATATAGATATGTTGGGGAGATTTACAACAAGATTCAATAACTGCTCTTACCGGCTGCTGTTTCTCACCACATCTTAGCCTTCAGAGCTTTTCTCGTATACAAAAGAGAAAAAAAAAAAAAAAAAGCATAAAATCTCTGAGCTGCTTAGAAGTCTTTTTTTTATCTTTCCCCTCCCCTCCTCATTTTCCCCAGCTACTAAAGCATGAAACGCATTGAATCCAAGGATATATAAAACTAAATGATTTATCCACCATCCTTGCTTATCTCGAAGGGGAACAGATGCTTAAAGGAAGGTGTAAAGATAATTTACTTTCATTAATCCATTTAGATTAGATATCTAAGAACTTTCTCACATAGCTTGTGGCAAAAAGACTTTTCTATGCAGTTTCTAATTATTTTAAACTCTGGTGAAAAGCTGCAAACACTCTTTGTAAACTAATCCATAAGCTGCATCTGCAGGGCCGACTCTTTTCATAGCACGCTGTAATATATTGATCCAAGATAGTGTTTTCGGTTGGTGATATATAAAAATCCCGAAAGCCTGCTCATGTTCAGTCTAGCTTTGCCACATATCCTGAATGGAAATCACATTTCCCCATTACTGCCTGGTCCTGAAAACTCCCATCAGTCCCAGGTGGGAGTTGCTGTGATCCTGCTGACCATGACTCAGTTGAAATGCACTTTTTTAACCAGGTGATCGTGAAACTCATTGTCATTTTATTAGTCAGCTTCCTGAGCTCCCATCACACTTAAGACCCCACGAAGTCAAAATAAGGCCTCGCTTTTCATTCAGCTCTCCTGACAAACCTTTATGCAAATCTACCGCCAGCGGCAACATGCGGTATGATGAATGTAGCTGTCAGAGTTCAAATCTGATAGTATTTCACATTGAGAATAATTCAGATGGAATGCATCGCAGCGATCACAAGCAAAGTGTAACCGAAAAACAAAAGTATTACCCTCACCTTCATTCCAAAGACATTTTCATTTCGTTTTTTGCCTGATAAACATTCTTTACACTTTAAAAGTCTGTAATCACAATGTTAATAAATTCTCCTCAAGTCAATTGAACATCTCCTGTCACCCTAAGATTTATAAATGTTAATTAAATCTCGTTGTGTTTTCCAAGTATGTTTGCATTCAAAAAAAGAAGCAGCATACATTTTTGAGGTGCATAACATATTGAACAGTAATCATTATCAAATTATAAAGTGGGAGACATTGACATCTCAAACAGTCAGATGGACCAACTGGGATCAATGCCCACATTTGGATATTTAAAATTTATATATGGTTGAAATATTAGTTATATAAGTACACGTTATGCATACCAGAAAAAGTGACTAATCTGAACATTTTAATGCATTAATGACACAATGCAGATTAATCTACCAACTATTTTAACCTAAAAGCCTCTCTGTTACCGAGTTCACAGCAGCGCGTCGTGGACCCGACACACGGGGAGTGACGAACGACACCGAAAGGCAAAACTTTTCCGCGACAGCAGACGGCAACAAAAGTTTAACTTTCTTAACGTTCTAGTGTTGCGTTGCTGGCCCACATGTGCACACATACGCATGCATGCTCAAATTTTCATATGCACAAATTATGCTGGTTGCTAGGCTGGATGAGGTCAAGCGACCTAGTGTTTTTGTCAGTCAACAGATTATTATTACTAAGGCGCTTTACATTCTAAGACATCCAATTCTTTTCTAATCATGCTGTTTGTACAATTGTAGCTTTAGCCTGGCCTGGATTTTAACACAAAGTGAATCTGAAGGCCACAGCTTTATTCCATTATTTCTAAACCACTTTGTCTAAAAAAAGACTGACCAATATGTTCTTGGTGTGCAATGTAAAAGCTTTGAAATGGTTTGCCATAATGTGATTTGGGCCAAAGGGCGCAGTAATAATAGACGGGCGTGTATTTCAGGAAACCACCTGCTAATCCAGGTTGCTCCAACTTCCAGCACAGCGATCCACATCTGACACAATCTGGTTGATTCAGATGGATTGCATATCGCGAAAGGATTTGTTGTTGTTTTCTTCCGCTTTGAAACGTAGGACAGTGACACATGAAAGTGTTTGATGGATTAGGTGGCTGCGCCTGCTGTGACACAGCGAAAGAGGACAGTCATGATATGACTGATGATGGGTGACTGCCTATCGAGCCACTGAGATGGAAACGATTCTTCTGACGCAATCTCTGCCACCCCACGCTTAGTGATTAGTAGGTGTATTACTTAAGACAGTGTCAGTGCGGTGAAGAAATACTTAATTTTCAATTATATCGAAATGGCTGTATGAAATGGCTGCTATCAAAACACTAGATTTGATGTTGAGGTGCTTCCTGTCATTAACCGCATTGAGCATCCATGCAGAAATCCAATTTAAATGTCAAATTTTTTGTATTAACTCAGAAGTGGTAGCCCCAAGAGACATTCAGTTTCATGGTGATAAATTTAAAATGGACCTCTCTTTATGAGCCATCATATTTAAATGTTACAGAAGTTAAAAGCATTGGAGCAATTCAGTTATCAATGAGGTTAATATGTCCCCAACTCGCATTACACCAAGACCTGCTAGATAGATTGTAACTCATTCTCCATTACTGTGATGAAATCCTCAGCAGAAGTACAAGTACAGATAATGATTTTTACTGTGCTTACTGTTGGCCTTTTTCAGTATCACTTGTTAGTGTTATGACTGTAAATTATTGGCTCACACTGTTGCTCTGGGCTGTTGAAAGACCTCCGTCAAAAAATTTATATATATATTTTTTTTTTTCTTGCCTTATCACACTCTATGAGCCAACTGTGCCAACTCTTTCTAGGTGTTAACCTCTTTGGTCAAGGGGCACATTTCTTCTCCAAACTTCACTCTAACCAAACTGAAACGCCCCAAGATATCTCACAATGAAACAGTGCTGCGTTTTGGCTTTTGACACCAAGCTGTTTATTAAGTGAACATAGTGTTTTACATTTTCTGATTTTCACCAGACAAAATATGGTTTCTGGAAACATCTAGATGGACTGCAGCAAGTGTTGTGCATGTTCCACTTAGCCATTTTAGAATACGTGTAAGAACTAAAATACTCATGGCCAACCTTCCCTTACTTTTCCTATGGGTTTGGTCAGTATAATATTTCGGGATTCAGTAAATCTAACTTTGTCTAAATTTACTGAATCAAACTCCAAGACACAAACTGCATGAATAAACTATCTCTAGTTTGTAGGGGCATAATGATATGTTCACCTATAAGACAAAACATTACTTGACAGGGATTTTGAAAAAGATTTTTTTGAAAGCTAAAGATTAAATGTTTTTTTGTTCTCACAGTAAGTTAGCTAATCATATAATATAATTTTTAAAAAATTGTCCTTTTTCTGTTTTCACAAACAAGATAAAGATTTTGTAGTTTTCATTGTATTTAATTAAATTTTTATTCAGTGTCGATTGATCTTCTTCAGGTTTGCTCAGTGACAATATTTTAGATTTTAAACTTAAGGATCATATGGAGTTCAGACTTTGTCAGGAAAGAAGTAGTGAAGTAGACCTTTAATGTTGATAACAAGATTCATAGTGAATGCTCATGACGAAAGTCACACTTTTCTTTTATTGCTCATTCCTAACCTGCATATTACTCTGTTACGTTCTCATTTCTACCAAGGATCCAACATTTTGCCACAGAAACGCTTTAGAACTTAAATACGCATGCAGCAGAGTGCTCTCGGGTTCCCTGATAACATCCTACATTTCTGACAGTCAATACGACCAGTCAATAACTCTGAAAGTATTTTATATATTATTCTACAAGATAAAAATCTCAATAATAAATGCAAGTTTAAATCACATCCACATCCAATGCTCATAGTAGCTTAAACATTTTCTGCCAGAAAAAGTCCCACAATGGCAGCAGTTGCACAGTGTATTGCAAAGGAGATTTACTTTGATAAGAATTATTGTAATAATTTAATATCACAAGATCTTGTGCCATCCCTACAAGGTCATGCTGAACATCTTTTTGTATTTGTCTTTTTTAGTATAAAAGCAAATGAAAGCAAGTCATAACTGTACCTATAAATACACTGTTTTGGCCTCCATCACTACTCAGAATACTGGCTTTTGTTTACTGAGTGGGTTTTAAAACTTGATTTTTACAGCACACCAAACCCTTGTTCAGTCATTATTAGTGTTATAAAGCAATGCAATTGTTCTTTAGCTTTTAACACAAAAAGTTTTACTCCTATTTTAAGCACTTACTTAGGAAGAAGTAAGTGATTTTGTTGTACAGATGCCACTCTCAACAAAAATGCAGTTGCAGTTTAGCTGGTTCAGAGGTCAGTGTTACAGAGGTACTAGGTTCCCTATAAGATGCCACACGCTAGCAGCACTCTTGCTACAAGTTAATACAATATATGGGAGCAAATTTTAAAAGTCAGAAAAGCTCCTAAATTTGCAATAGTGACATAGTGAAGCTCCCAGACAACAAAAGCTAATGCTATCTGTTCATGGAAATCGACAGCTCAATAATTGTCTTCTGTCGGTCAAAGTTCCCCATTGAGACGTGCTTCCCAGATGTAAAGCTGTAAATCCTGAAATGCTTCAGTGTACTGTGGTATGACTTAATGCAGGACAATATAAATCAGCTAACATATGTCCTCACATCAGTGTAGTTGCTAAGGCACTGGAGGCTAATATGGAGGTCATGGTGAAGCCAGACAGAAAAAAAAAATAGACAATTGTAGCAACTAACCTTACTGCTGTAGTTTAACACTAAGGAAAATGTTATGCAAGATTATCAGAAAAACATAAATTATTCAGGCCTGATGTTGAATACATTTGCATGGACCAGATCCTTGAGCAGACATTCAAAAATATATATTTTGTGTGTCAGATCCATTGTTTGTTTGAAATAATAGCAAGCACCCACACTAAAGATACACAAAAAAAAATCATTCATAGTAAAGCAAAAAAAATAAATAAATAAAAATATTACGACTTAATCTAAAGTACAAACTTTCAGAAGGGATTTGAATACTGCTAAGTGTTTACTTTTTTGCCAAAGAGGGAGTTGATATTTAAATTGTTCTTTTAAGCGAGGGCTGAATTCTCCCACACATATTGGTTTTGCCCTAATTAAAGAAGCTAAAAAAAAATGCTTATTTTAATTACAAATTTTGCTCTCAGCTACTCTAAAATATGTTGCCACTGTATAAAACAGTATTAAGTATTTTTCTTTTCTTAGTAACAGTTTTAAGCTTGAAATTTTAGTATCGTGACAACCCTGTCCTGTAGTAATGCTCCACCAATACAAATGTAAATATTAAACCAGTTAATTGGTGGTGTTTTTATATGGAACAAGCATTTTAAAAAAACTTTCCTTACTGGGATTCCCTAGGCAGATTAGCCACATTTCACACATTTCATTTAACTTAACAAGTCAAAAGTTCAGCAGGTCATAGCATTAAATTACCATATTGGTGTCTCCACTGAAACTGTCCATACAATTAGAAGGGAAGCCTGTTGCCTTCTACTCCTTTAAACACTAACAATACACAGAGCAGCTGTGCCCTATGAATTATAAAATATTTTTTCACACATATTTCTTTTAGTCTCCCTGGTTTCAAGTACAAATCTTGTGCACTGATCAGCTGTAACATAAAACCATACACAGGTAAAGATGACTTCAGAAAGATATTTACTGCAAATATTAGCTTCTTTGGTAGTGCTAGAATAATTTCCAACATATGCATTAATGCATTCTAAGCTAAATTTGGTGTGTGAACTATTAAAAACCACAACATAGAGATAGATAATACTATTTACTGTTCAATAACCTTGTATAGAGTATTTTCAGCTGCTTACAGTCAAATCAACCATGACTTACTCAGCTAACACACAATTGAGGAGTTATTCTAAACTGTTTGAGGTGTTGTAGAGAGAAAAATAACTTGAGTAACATACTTTCGTGCCACATAAACGATTCAAACTTATGTGTGTGTGAAGAATCTATGAGTCTTGATGACTGCAATAAATTAACTCCCTGCTATCTAGATAAATTGATTCGGCTGAAGTGTTACCATAGTAATTTGACAAGAAACTAATGAAGTAATAGGTTTTCTTGAATCTGCTCTGTTCAACAAACGAAGCAGAAGCTAAAAGCAGTCATTTAAAATTTACAGAAAGGTGCCATTTCTGCTGTGTGTTACAACAGAAAATACTCACTTCCATATTCAAGTAATTGTTTCCATATGGAAAACGATTGTCCTGATAATTAATAAAAAATTAGCAAACTGCCCCATGTATGTGGTTATTTCAGCAGATTTTTGGTTAACGGTAGTCACATCCAAACCCTTTGTTGGATGAAAGTATCCAAGAGAAAGTCAAGCTAAAGCCTTATACCCACAGAGCTTTATTTTTCATTGTTACCACCCACTCTCTCTCAGCTCAGCTGTGTGCAGTTTCAAAAACCACCATAGCTTCTTTTTAAATGACATAATTATGGGTTAGGAAAAAAAACCTTTATTGCTCATAAAAGATTAATAACATGCAATAAGCAGCACAGAGGGGCTAATTTAGCCTGTCTGTCAGCCAAACTTGATTAGATTAATGTATTTTGGTCATCAGCTGTCATTGAGACATGACTGTGCTGTATCGATGCTCTCAGCAATCTAAGCTACTCAACTGATGTAATTATGTGATAATTGTAGATTTCAGCAGCGGTTTGTGTGTGATCTGCATCTGTCAAAAACAATATTGTGATTTGACTCATGGGCTTTTTAGCTCTTTTACAGTGCAGTTAGATTAGTGAACCATAAAGTAGTTATACTGACTTGCAAGATAAAGTATGCATCTTTGCACATTAAAGTACCTAGTTATGCCATTTTTCTTGTTTTTTTTTGGGGGGGGGGGTTCACACACAGGATAAACGTCCCATGTTTCAGGTCCAGATCTTGTTGGTCACTCTTACTGCTGGGTCAAGTTCTGACATGAATGTCTCCTGGGATTATGACAGAACACTTGGACTGGGTGGCACTATCAGTTATTAACTTGGACATAGGGTTCAGCTCGGTGAGCCAAGCGACATAATTTGTCTGATTAATGTGTCGCAGCAACTCATGAATATTCATGCTTTCCACCTGACTGGTCTCAAAGAGTCAGAGGAAAAAAATAGATGAGTAAAAAAAAAAAAAAAAACACCCGAGGAGACTTTACCTCAGACTGTGCAATGATGACAACGATGAAAGAAATGAAGAAAAAAATTGTTTTTTTTTCACATATCAATCAGAAAAAGGCACACATTAAAGGTAAATAAAAAACGCACAATTAGATGGAACGATGTAGGAAACAGATTCGACTACTTCTCAAATCTGGTTAAGAAAACTAATGTGCAAAAAAATCATCTCACGCAATGTGAGATGATTTTTACATCACAGAATCTGTGATGTAAAAAAATAAAAAACAAAATTGTATCTTTCATGTAACATTTTTACTGAACAATTTCAGCTGAAAATATACTGAAAGGGTACAACCACCTAATTACAAATCCATTTGCACCAACAACATCCCACTATGTTAAAATACTTTCTGATTCTATTTTAGTATTCATCTTGATTAGGAGTCTGTCAGCATCTCACATCATGACTTATTAGTGAGATTTTCCCATTCTATTGTCTAAATATTCTGAGCTTCTCCTCACAGGATCACAAAGGCCAGGAGAAAACACACTAAACAGTCTCAGTACACCAGCAGTAAAAACAGAAGGATTAGTGAAAAAGAGATGAAAACAACTGACTATGAACAAGGATCGAGGGGATGTTTTTTTTTTTTTTTTTTCATGTATGTGTGGTCAGGAATAAATCAGCCTTTAGCTGCTTGAGTTTCGACCCGCCAGTAACCTCACAGCTTTGTCAGGTAGTATATGAATCCAGTGTTTCTCATGAGACTCGCTGTCTGCCTCAGCATTGACCACTATCCTGCTCTGGAGAATAACAGGCAGCAGCAACAGGCTGCGTCTCATGAATATGGATCTGATCCTCAATACAACCCTAGCTCTCGCATAAAAAAAAAAGAAAAAAGAAAGAGAAAGCCAGAAGTAAGTTTTTTTTTATTTAGTTTTTTTTTGTTAGGATAAGAAATTCATATGTATTATAAGCTTTTACTTGTAGATATGATTAATCTGGATTCTTTTGTTTAAATGAAGATGTCACTAGATCTTATTTGCGCAATCAATTTGTATGTACAGAAAATAAATTATCAAGTTGATATTTCAACCATTTGCACTATTTTACCTGCTCACTCATGCACTCATCATTCTTGAACGACGTTTAAAATTCTAGCTGCTGAAGAGGACAGCACCGCCAACATCCTTCAAGACCGTCTATTCCCCATTCAGATGTCTTCATGACCACTCACTGTGCAACAATCCCAGGCTGACATTTTCAGGCTGAGCGTCGTTACTATCTCAACCGAAATCAAATGAAAATAAAACGTCTCTGTTATGTTCATCTTCAGGAAGTGAGCGATGCAGATATAATGGAGTTGATTCACAGCTCGCTGGGGCGGATGACAATCATTCGTCAGGTTTTCCCACTGTGGAGGGACACCAATGTTCGATGCATGAGGAACAATCATCGCATTTCATCCCTGCTGTGTGATCCACAGGAAGGCTACCTGCAGTCACTGGAGGTAAGTCAAACTAATGAAATTCTGCGCATCATTTAAGAACTGAAAGTATAACTCCTTGAGTAAATATTTTAAGACGACCATTCCCAACAAATAACATGTAACCAAGTTCAAGGTTTGAAATCTAACCCTGGATGGCTGTGTTGGTGAGCCGATTCATAGTGGAAGTCAGAGTAAGAGAGTGGTGTGTACAAATGCATAACAGAATTAATCATTTCAAATCTTTGTATGCTTTTCATTTTATGTCAAATATATGTATTCTAGATATTTATCATACAGAAATCTCAGTAAATAAAGTTAAGTTGGTGCTTATAGTATGAGGGGAAAAAAAGTTAAAATGATGAAGCACTATGAGAGGTTTTGCAAGGCATTGTTACTCATAGGATTTCTCTGGTTTTATGTATGTAAAATCTAAATAAATAAATACATACAAACAACATTTTTAAAAAAGCAATAACATTTACTATAGATTTAAAGGTGTGAGGCCAGTCAAGCAAAAGTTATGAATTTCTGTCCAGTATAGCACCGTGCTGCTGTTAAGTTTGTATTTCTTCTTCTGAATACTATGGACTCGTGTTCCTTTCAGTACTGAGCCCCACGTTATGCACTAGGAAAAACAACAACTACAATAATATATCTGAAATTATTTATTGTCTTTTCTTTTCTTGGGAGTCCTTCATGGTGAATCTTTATGCTTGTTTTATGGATAACAGTTGTAATCCTAAAACACAAGTATGAGATATGTTCAAAGCAGCCAGTGATTCTGCTCTGGATTATGAAGGGTGTAAATACAATATAAGTATAATTTTTTATGTTGTCTAATGTTTTATTTAATTTTTTTTTTTCATCTAAAGTAAAAGTTTCCACTGTGTGTGCAAACGATATCCGTCTTTGGGCTAAATTTGATATCAGACAAAAATGTATTTTTTGTAGTTTAGGTTCAGGTAAAGGATTTACATTAGCAAGTTATTTTATAATTTATTAATTTTAATTTTGATCTAAGTTATTAGTTGTTTCTTTTTTTAAATAATTATTACACTTATTCAGAGCCAAAACTCCAGGAGACTCCTATTGCTGATATGACAATGGTTATTTCTTGAATAAGTCTCGTTAAATTCCATATATATATATATA
>CAEGAG010036008.1:0-13225 GCA_903067065.1 Brachyrhaphis terrabensis
GGCCTCCACACCATTCACCATCTTTGTTGGTGAATTTCCTTTCTTTGATGTGCTTTAATTCATCAAACCTGTCAGAGACACCAATTCCATAAGTGAAGGCACTTTTTTGAAATTGTAAACGTCTCTGTTCTGCTAGCCCAAAGGCTCCCCTCAGGATTGACTCTCTGGGCCTAAATGGACACAAAACTTTACAAAAATCTTTAAACTCATTAGTAATGTGTCTCCTTAAAACTTCACACTCAGCATATTCCCCCACTAACAAAATGCAGCCAATGTTGAAACTTTTGTTGAAGATTTTTCTGACATTATGAGTGATTCCCTGCAGACTTGGAGCAAAAAAAGACCTCAGTTTATGTTTTGATATTATGATTAATCCTTCATCCCAGGATGCTCCTTGTACTCCTTCAAAGAACTTTTCTATGTCTTGGTGTTTCTGAGCCAGTATTGCCAGATTCAATGGACAGATGACCTCAATATCATCATCCACTCCTTTGAACATGGAAAAGTCATACATTATCTTCTGAACCTCACTGGGATAGTTTTTTTCATATTCATCCCAGACTTTATCTGTGAATATTTTCCTGAGAAATTCTTTATATTTTCTGTCCACAGTTTTTCGTCCCAGATCATTCACAGAGGATCTATGCAGCTCCTTCAGTTCTCCTCCTACCAGGACTTCATGAACAGCAAAGTCAATGATTTCATCTGTAACAAACATAGAAAGTGATGAACACAAGATCAACACTCTCAGTTAAGACAGAAAAAAAACACATCATTCAAGGTATAAGAGAAGGTCAATGATCTGCAGTTGACATGAAGAGATGGGTAACTGTAATCTTCGTCAGTGCACCAATATTTTGGATCATTTACTGGCAGATATTTAACTATAGTCAGTAATGAGGTCTGAATTAAGTTTAGGCCTTCGTCTCTGGAGGGTTTTTGTTTTAACAAACCAATTCATTTGAATTGAATCAAAATTTCTTGTGTAAAAAAAAAAAAAAGAAAAGGAAAAGTTTTTTTAAAAAAAAGGTCAGAAAACAAACCTTCAGCAACAACAAAAATGTGTTGTTTTCCTGGAGGTCGGAGATTCTGGAGTTTTCCCCAGGTTTCATTAATGAAACCATCAGCTGGAAGCTTCATGCAATATGATAAAGCTGCTTCTGATTCAAGAGCCAAGACCAGTCCATCTTCATTTCCATCTGTTACAATACCTGCCTGAGAGAGAAAAAAAATGTCTCTAAAAGTATGTAAGTATGTTTATACAGTATATTGTCCCTTCAGCTTGTTAATATAAAGTTACCTGAGTTGCAGCCTCTATCATAAAGAGTTTAGCTGAAGGATCCCAGGAGTCAGGAACTGTCAGCACCCATGTGAAGTCAGAGGCTGTGAACTTCTTTCCTCCAGTGTTTTGATGAATGGTCTTCAGAGCATCATCTTTCAGGAATCTTAAAGCTTCTGTAAAAACCTTCAGGGCTCTCATTTCCTTTCCATTGACTGCTTTAATATGCAGATTCTTGGTTAAATTCTGTAAGTACATTGAAAAAGTAAAGTAATTGTCCATTTCATAGTAAAGATTTTATTCTGTAAGAAAAGAAAATCATACTCACTTTCCTATAGAGGAACTTGAAACAGTCAAAAAAGAACATGTTTCTTTTTTGATCCCTTATTGATAAATAACTTTGTTTAGCTTCATATCCAAAGCTGATGAATTGTTCATGTTCATCAAACAGGATGCAGGTAGGAGTTGTTGGAGTTTCCAGTCCAAATTCTTTACCCCAATGCTTTACACATGGGTCAATTTCTTCTGCTCCACTAGTCAGACTGAAGCCATATCCAGTGTGTGTTGTGTCAATCTTTATGGCTATAATGAAGTTGCAATCCATTGTGGAAACAGATCCTTATAGAACAGATGAAGATAAAAATAATTTGCCAAGATGCAGGCTTCACATATTTACTGTCTGATAGTAAGCTCCATTGTTGGTCTGGGTGTTATTTTAATTGCATATCTAGCAGAACCAGCAGAATCAAACTGAATAGCTGTGGTGAAATTGCTCTCCAGTGTAGGAACACGTCCAGCTGGTTATGTTTAGGAAAAACACAGAATGTGTGCTAAATGTAATAGCATAGGGTAGCTATGATGAAATACCTTCTCATTGGTACATCTCTAGCAGGTTGTGGTTTGGAAGTAAACTGAAGAGCAAAATGTGAACTTTGTCATTCCACTGTTTCATCTTTACCTCATTTCCACCTGTTGTAATTATCAAACTGAAGTCATATCAACTGTTAGTCTATAGCTATGTTAGGGTTAGCTACTCTGATAAGATTAAAGATAGACAGAAAACTGAACTGTAAAGCTTACAGCTACTTTGTTACCTAAAGGTGGTGAGGCTGAGACAAACCTTCCCAAGCTTGTTTGACCAGTTTTTGGATAAAAATTATCGTCTGACAAAACACAGCCAACCTGTAAGAGACAGTAACACAAAAATCACCCATAAAGAAAATTGAAAAATGTAAAAACACAAAAGCAGTTCCAGGATAAAAGTGTTGTAGTAGAACATGAAGTACTGAAATGATGACCAAGTTTCTAGCAGCTTACAAGGATGTTCATATCCCTGAATGTCAGAACGTCAAAATCTGAGCCACTAGTGTTAATCTCAACCAGTAATATTATGCAAACACAGAAAGCATCTTGGTTTCTCCTTACGTTTTAAAAAGTGAACGAAATGAACAAGTACAGATTTGTAAAAAAAAGAAAAACAAAAGACTCAGACTGATGGAAGTTAACTTTATATTTTATCCTTACTTATTATTCTCTAAAAGATTTAAAAAAAAAGACACTAAAAGTTCACATTCTTGACAAAACATTTGAAATAAAACATTTGTAGTTTTCTTCTTTGTTGCTTAGCAGAAGTAAAACTTTTTACAAGAGCTGCCACTTTCTTAGTTTTTCCTACTGCTCAAAAAACTTTTTCTTAGGTTTAGATCTTAAGAGCGCGAGACAGAGAAAAAAAAGAGAGAGAGATTGATTTTTAAAAACTCATTTAATCACTCAGTAGTGATCCATAGGGACATTCAACACGACTTCAAATTAACTCATTTATAAATGAAAGTTCAGAATTAAAGTAAATTAAACACCTTCATAATCCCAAATATTCTGAAAAATATTTAGTTCATCCACTTTTAAATAATATTTATATTCTAACATCACTCTTGTTCTAACCAAACTCTTTAAAGTTTTGCACAATCAGAAATCTGTTCATTATTAATTTTAAATTTTCTACTCAAATAAATTGCAAGCTTTGTTTGACCAAGAAAAAAATTCAACAACCTCTTCTTTTTTTTGTCATATAAAAAAACTAAAATAAAAGACTGTTCTGTAAAACTTTCACCAAATGATTTCCAAATATCTCTTAATAATGTAAATAAATCTATTATTCTAAAACATTGTACAAAATAATGAAAGATAGTTTCTCTTAATAAACAAAAGGGTCTTTTATCTGAAACAGCAGGATTAATAATAGAAACAAAAGCATTAACCGCAATAATACCATGCAAAATTCTCCACTGTAAATCACCAACACTTTTAGTCAATGGTGGCTTATAAAGTAATCCCCATAAAGGTTTCACATCAAAACCAACTTAAAAAAAATCTCTCCAAGGAGTATCTTTTTTATCCTTTAATTTTACTTTGTCCAAAGCCTTAACACATTTCATATATATTATCTTTCCATTCACAGAATCCAAAAGTGTCCATTAATTTTTTTCTTTCTCTAAAAAAAGTCCAGGATATTCAAGATCTTTCAATTGTGACTTGAAACACATCTTAAAGAAATATCTGCTTTATCAGGTGTTAGAAGTCCATCAAACCATCCCTTTATGAGTCTTTTGTCATCTTCTCATAACATCCACTTATTTGTTGCCAGCATCATTCCTACAGAGTGAATCTCTAATCTTCGAGCCAAAGAAACAACATCATCCATTTCAGTTCCAACAAGTTCAAGCAGAAGTTTCAACTTAACCACTCCCCTTTTCATCAGCAGTTCAGAAATCATAGCCATGTTGTCCCAAGCTGAACCCAAACGAGATCCCTTGAGGACGAGTTCGAGTAATAACCAATTTAAAGATGTGGATGTTTTACGACCAGTTTAATTCATCAGGTAATTTAGGTTCCTGTTTTGTCCACTTACCAACTAACAAAGCTTTACTCTTGCTCTAATTAACTTTGGATGAAGAAATTTTACCAAAACACTCAATAATTTTAATTAAAGTAAAAACATGACTCTTTTGTGATTACTACAATAATATCAGCTGCATAAGCAGAAAGTTGAAAAGGTAAAGAAACTTCATTTAAATTTACACCCTGCATCCTCTTTCTGATTTGACATAAAGGTTCAATGCTCAATGAATACAACATTCCTGACATTGCACAACCGTAGCGAATACCTCTCTTTACATTAAAAGGTGCAATTAAACCACCATTGACTTTCAATACACTTTCAATGTCACAATAGAGGGTTTTAATCATGGAGGAAAAACCAAAAGCTTTCAAACTATTTCATAAATATTGGTGCTCCACTCGATCAAATGTCTTTTCCTGGTCAATAGAAATCAGACCAACGTTTAAACCCAATAAATTAGAGACGTCTAAATAATCTCAAATTAATGTTATATTATCTCTTTTTGATCTGCCAGGGATACAATAAGACTGATCAACATGTATAACTTGATCAATCACTTTTCTCAATCTACATTACATAACCTTTGAGAAGACCTTATAATTAGTGCACAAAAAAACTGACAGGTCTCCAATTCCTTATTTCATAAAGATCACCTTTCTTAGGGAGAAGAGTGAGCAGAGCTCTGCGACAGCTAAGGGGTAACATTCCCCTTGTCACAATGTTATTGAGAACTTCCAACAGATCTTCAGCCAACACAGGCCAACATGATTTATAAAACTCCACAGGCAAGCCATCTATTCCTGGAGTTTTGCCATTTTCCATGCTCAGCAGCGCCTCCTGCAGTTCTTCCAACGTTAGAGCATGCTCCAAAATAACTGTTTTGGTCTGACACCTTTGGCAAGTCACTAAGAAACTCCTCTGCCATCACAGAGTCTGCTTTAAAATCACTGGCATATAATGTTGAAAAAAAAGTCCACAGCTCTTTTCTGCAGTTCAGTGGGATGTGTCAATTCTTTTTCATCTTCAGAACAAATGCAATGGATGAGACGATTTTGTCCATTTTTCTTCTCCAAACTATAGAAGAATTTTGAGGGAGCATCCATTTCAGAGATATTTTGAAAACATGATCGTACCAGAGCTCCCTGTGCTATGAGCCCAAGTATTTCCATTGTCGCAAAAATAGTGTAATCAAAGCCGTCAACTTTAAATTTCATCACTATGCTCAGTTCCTCAATATCATTTTTGAGAATCATAAACACTTGTCTTCTAAAAGAAACAACGTGTTTCAACTTTGCTGATTTGCAACCTGATGGGAGCATCATTCCTGACACAATCTCATCGCTGTTGAAAGGTGGCAAATTAGACAGGATGATCTTTTTATCAGGGTTCATTAAAGGAAAAACTGTAGTTTGTATATTTCTCAAAACAATTCCTTCTCAACTATGCTGTTCACCTTGTCAATCAAGTCCAAAAACATAACCACTGCATTGTTCATCCTGGACGCCTTCACACTTTCACACCCAACAAGTTCCCCAACAGCCAAACTACACTCCTCAACCGAAAAATCCACACCAACTGGTATCTTAATACCATGTCGTGAAAGGCTCCTACAGCCTGCAGCAACAGAACTTTTTTCGGCCATCAGAAAAGACACTATTGAAACACCACTGAAAACAGAATGTGTTAAAGTGTGAAACAAGTGGATCAACACTGTAAAAAGTGAAGTTCAAACCTTTAGAAAACCTTACACTAGTTCTCCTTCCACTCCACACATGCAGCAGATGCAGCACACATGCGCACTCGAGAAAGAGAGAGAGAGAGAGAGAGAGGCCTTAGTCCATGCATTATCATTGCTGTCACCTGCAGTAATAGCCTTATAAGAGCAACATGTGAAGACAAGTTTAGGTTGTTTAATTAAGAAAACACTTACGATTTGCGCAGAGTGAAGAAAGAACCGTAAGAGGAAGATTCCAACAGGGCAGGTGGATCTGTGCTCAATCCAGTCTCCACTGCGGAAACGACAGCCAAACCAGTCCTACCTGTCACTGAACGTGGCATTCAAAGTTCGCTTTTAAGCCATATTTTAAACTGCTTGCTAGCGACTACCAAAGTAAAAGTCTTTTAGTTCAGCCTTTACATCTGTTCTGCTTCAAAAACGATTTACTCTGAACTGCAGTGTTACAGTCTGTTAATCTGTGATCTATTAATCTTTAGGTGCAAAACCTCTCCAGATTGAAGAGTTTTTCGTTTTAATGATCTTGTCCTACTTAATCTTTCTCATTAAAAATAAAGAAACAAATAAACGTTGTGATTCTGTCGGTTAGTTATTCCCCTGTTAAATAAGAACTTTTCTATTATTTTTAGGGGTTTGCAACAGACACAAAATGTGAATTGTAATTTGTCATCCAAAGGGCTGGCAACAATCCTAATCCACTAATCTAAGGAACATTTTCTCAAGAGCAAAGAAAGAAATATAAGAATAAATAAAGGAAAAAAAATCATTGATGTATGGGTCAGTTTTAATGTTATTGAAGCTAACAGTATCATGACAAAATCATAACACCAGGAAAGTTAATAGAAAGTAAGCCCAGCTAATTGTGGTAGCCTATTGTGGATCATTGACTGCAATGGAGAGAAGACTGTTTGGACATGAAGTCAGACCCAGTAGTGGTGAAATTGTGATGTGATGCATTTCAGTGACAGACATTTTTCATAAGTTCAGAATTTTCTTAAATATTATTTTCATTTTATAAATCAAGTAAAGGATAGACTTTTTCAATAATAATAATCACTTTTTGAACAAAAACAGTAATTTAAATAGTAATTTAAAAGGTTTTTTTTATAATGGATATTATTTTCACAATAATTTTGTCTGTGTGTAATTCATGTTTGTCTGCATTTGTTGTGATCTTCTGGAAATAAACTACTTTTGGTTTGATAAGAGAGGCCACAGGTGTTTTCAGTGTTATACATTTTGGACGCTAGATGGCGCCTATTAGACGCTTCCTAGTGTTTAATAAACGTGTAGATGGAGCTAAATCAGTAGCAGGTGGAACCTTTAACGACTTTTATAAGACTTCAGGTGGAGCATCTGGATTGATTCCAATTCGACCCCCAATAGACCAGTTATGTTAATAACAGCTATGTCATGTTTAATAACAAAAAGCTGAGAAAACACATCAATTACTCTGTTTTGACATGTTTCTGAAGTTTATTAATATGAAACAATTTGACCAATCGGTAAATAAGGCTTGATATGATTTTAATTTTAGTAGACTAAGACATTATTACTTTTATTAACTCTAAGTAAACATATGAAATCAGAACATAAATATGAATTTTCAGATCCCACTTACAGTTTTTCTGGTGACTGAGTCAAAAGAAGACAATGAAAAGTAAGACACAATGACATGATAGTATCCAACTTTATTGATTTCAGTATCTACAGGAAACTGACTGAGGTCAGGCACCACAGAAAGTGATTCAGTCATTAATTACTGGCTAGAAATTTTTAAAAGATTACTGAAAAGAAAATTAGTGATTTTTTTTTTTTTTTTTTTTACGTAAAATATGGTCATTTCTACATTTGGGATGTTTACAGATCATCAGTAAATGTGATACATATGCTAAAAAATGTCACTTTATTTTTTTATTTTATTTTCTGATACAATCACATCAATTTACTTCATTCTTAGTTTATTGCGGAACCCTTTCTTTATTATTCACTCAAATAAATACATTTTATCTCATTGTTAAAATACCCCTAAAAAGATAAAAACACACAGCAAATTTAACTCCTAGGGAGTTGAATTAACACTTTGAAAGTGTCTAAATTGGCTCACTTTTGAAAGTGTTATATGTGATAGAGTTGAATCAACACATCTGTGTTGATTTACCTAACACTTGTGTGTAGTGTCAAAAGTTAACACTATGAATGTGTTAATTTAACACAGAAGTGTTAAATATAGATCAACATAGAAATCTGAATTTTAAAATATTGCTGGCAGGATGTTCTGTGGTGGTGCAGGGGTTAAGCACAACCCACATATGGAGGCCTTAGTCCTCAATGTGGCTGTCACAGGTTTATTTCCTGACCTTTGCTGCATGTTTTCCCTCTTCTCTCATTACCCATTTTACTATCAAGTCACTATCAAATGATGGCCACTAGAACCAATAAAACCTTCAAAAAAATACTACTGGCAGTCAATAATCCCCAAATTCACTGTAAAAAACATTAGATGTCACTTGAATCTACAAAAACACCAACACAAGTTGCAGTTTGAATCAAAACAAGAACAACATCAAACAGCATTATACAACAAAGGTCACACAGTATGGCAATCTGCCATGTTTTCTTTCCCACACATTTCAGAAAACTGCTTGCCATAGGGACTGTAATAAACCAAGTCCTTAATTGGAGGAACATCAAACAAATCCTCTTGTTGATACAGTATGCATTTAAATGATCATAATAAAAACGGTCCATTCTGCCAGTCAACATAAAATCAAGGATATTCATCACCTCAAGTGTCATGCAAAAGTCCCATCAATGTTGAAAACTGTAGGTGAAGAAGTTGTAGAGGAATTCATGGTACTTTGCACTCAAGGTGAAGTGTGCTTTGAAAGTTCATCGAAAGCTTGTTAGGTCTTGTGTGCCAGGGATGGTCAGGGATGGTCTTGTTTTCACAACATGCAGGCATCCTGAATGTTGTTTTCACAACATGCAGGAGTTGTAGAAACAACTCCTGCATCCTGAATGTTGTTTTCACAACATGCAGGATGAAGGGCTGTCCTGGTTCCACATCAGTGAGAAAGGATTCAACACTGGCTCCCATCTTTGACAAAATGCTAAGAAGACAAATAATAAAAAAAATATTAACTACATGTAGCAAATAACAAACTAAGCCAATGAGAAAGTGCTTCTACACAAGAAATACGATCATTACATATCTGCACATATCTGACAACATGGTCCACTGTGTGATGGAAAAATTACAATAAGGTCACATCTGCTAGTCATGTTATATGAAATGCTTGTGAACTCTCACCAAAAGAACTATTTGGGTTACATGTAGAAGGTTGGAAGTTGTTTTCTACAGCTACATCAGAACCAGACTGTCTCACCCTGATGTTTTGAATTCTTTATCCTTGGTATAAAACTCATGTGTAGTCTCTGCCTGGCAGAGCTTGAGAGCCTTGCAGAGCTTTGCATCCAGACTTGGTTCATTGCTGATTTTCCTACGAGCTCTCTGAGTTGTGCATAATTCATGAATAAACCTGATTAAATGATTCTACCTGAGCAGTGCTTGGAAATAGTTTTTTTCCACAACAACTGTTTGACATGAGCTGTTTTGGATTTTTCTTGTGGCCTTTGGATGTTGGAAGAAGCACATGAACCAATAGAAGAATGCCCATTTTTCCCAGCCTGGAGGAAAAACTGGAAAAATAGCAGAAACACTATAATAGTAAATAAATATTTTAAAAAGAAGTGTGAGCATATGGAACAAAATAATTATTCACATTGTGTTTACTTTTATCAAATAGGTTATTAAATTATTTAAAGGTTCATATAGTCTTATACTTTACTTTTATGCGTTGAAATATTTTTTCTGCTTTAACTGCATCTCTCTGCAGAGAGCAGGAAATCGTTAGAACAAAATGTGTTAACCACAGGGTGAAGCCCAAACACCTGCAGAAGCGATTGTTCTTTTGTCAGCTTTTCTCTGCACCTGACTAAGACACATATTATTCACACCTTGCAGTTAAACTATTGAATCCAAGGTGCAAAATGAGAATATGATTCAAAGCAGTTATTAGAAACTAAACTTTTGCTGACTCTGTGTCTAGGTTGATTTGTGGTTGGAACAATGTCACAATGTTCTGCCTGATTATCCGTTTGACCGAAACCTCGTGCCCTCTCACCTCATGTCTTTTCTGAGAGGTGTTGATCTTTTTGCTCCACCTGCCTCTTAGGTGTGAAAAGATGTGTATAAAATCTGGCATTCTGTGTGATGTAGTCAGAGCTTGTGTGACAGTTTGACTGTATTTCAACCTCTCCGCCTGCAGGGGTTCCAAATAAACCAGTGTTTGTTCTTTTATAGTTTTGTATTCTGGTCTTAGATTATTTTCAACTCCACAAGCAAAACTAACTAGACCCACCTGTGTGTGTCACGATCATAATCATTCAAAATACTGTACCCTTAGTTTACCCTGGAGAGCATTTTTCACCACCTACAAGACAAAGCATAAAAAAGTCAGAAATAATTACCATGAAAATAACTCAGACATTTAGTATCACATAAAATCATTAGGTATTATAGAAATTAGTCAGCTTACAGAAACATTCTGGACAACATTAAAAATTGTGCCAATTTTCTAAAGAAATGTGTTGAAGTCATCATAACAGGCTTCAATCATCAACATGACGTACTAATGAAGAAAAAATAGGCAGCCAATATGTCATAATTTATTGTATGTATAGAGACAGAAACATTTTGGCTTTACTTTGATCGCAAAGATCAGGGATAGGCAACTCCAGGCCTCGAGGGCCGGTCTCCTGCAACTTTTAGATGTGTCTCTACTTCAATACACCTGAGTCAAATAATAAGGTCATTAGCAGTACTCTGGAGAACTTGACTATTCTTAGGAAGTGATTCAACTATTTGATTCAGCTGTGTTGGACCAGGGAGACATCTAAGAGTTGCAGGACACCAGCCCTCGAGCTTGATCTATGCCCTCCCCTGGCATAGATCAAGCCACTGGTCCAGCACAGCCACTTTCCCCATTATGCTATCTATAGCCAAAAACTTCAAGAAAACGACTCCACAGCTAAATAATGTTAACTCAAATGGCCTTTCATACACTTTTAATGTTCGGTTAACCACCTGACACCCTGTGCTACACCTGCTTGGCTAGCTTTAGCTGCTAACAAAAATAGTAACCAAGGGTGCTCACGTCCAGTCCTCGAGAGCTACAGTCCTGCAACTTTTAGATGCATCGTTACTCCAACAGACCAGGATCAGCTCTGAACGGACCTGCTAATGAGCCATTCATTTGATTCAGATGTGTTGAATCAGGGAAGCATCTGAAAGTTACAGGATGGATCTTAAGATACAGGCCTTAAGATCCAATTCACACGTCTGGACTGAAACAACATTGGATAAAAGATCTGGTCATTTTCAAATGAATCTCAATGGAAAGAAATAAAGATGCAGATATATTCTAGGAAAAAAAAAGATACATTAATGATACTGAACCTTTTACTATTTGACATGTAGCAAAAAACACAACCTCTCCTTAATTATCTAGAGTCACATCCTCTAACCAAATCCTGTATTAAAAGCAATTCTGAGAATGTACTTCCATGAAGCAGTCTAAGATTAAAGGCATGACAAAGAAACTTAATGACAAACAAGGTCATTTCTTAGAAATGATTTAGTTTCAGTCTAAACTTTTTCATGGCTTCCTTTTAGTTAGCTTTGTGATAATTGCACAGTTATACAGTTTAAACGGGGAAACAGAGATCATTTTATTTCTGCAGCTAAATTAAATCAATCAAGTTTATTTATATTTCTGGCTGAAATGTGCCTTGTTGCACATTTTAGCAACAAGTCAGTTCAAAGTGCTTTACATCATAAAAATAGAAAAAAAATCAACAATTGAAACATATTTTCCTAAATGACATTGTTACACATCAAAATGTTGATTATATTTTAATTTATTATGGTACAAAAGCAACTTTAAATAATCTCTACAGATACAATCTTCCACAACATGACAGGTAAAAATGTCTGATCTGATTTAGAGCCTGTCTGTTTCCTCATTCTAGTTTAAGGCGGTTTTGTTTTCCATTCATCTTGTCACTGTAGATGATCAGTCAAGATTTTCTGGCAACAAGTGAGGATGTTTTAGATGACAGGAACGCTTCTTGCTGGAAGTGTAAAACTGATAACTTGTTTCTCTGGTCAAACATGCAGTTGAAGGTTTCTGTAAACTTTGTGATGCATAAAGCAAACACATTGCAATCTGAAACTTAATGAGAGGGTTTATGCTCTCGTTCATCCAGTCATTATTAAAGCTTACCTAACATAAGAGATTAGGGATTGAGTTGGTGAAAGAGAATTTATTTGTATAACACATTTCAGCGACAAGTCAGTTCAAAGTGCTTTACATCATAAAAAGTAGGAACTTTGAAATAGGATCCTTCAAAGATCTTACTTCACATTATACTCAAATTTAGAGGTATTTATAGAAATTTCCACAAAGACAGATCACTGCAACATCTCTCCCACCAGCTGTTGGCTGGCCTGTTTCCTATAAATTACCCACTAGTAATTTCAGTTATCAACATTGTGATAATTAACTCTATCAGACTTGACATCCTGGTTTCCATCTTAGTATTCTTGCTGTACCTCATCAGTCTCTAGATGTGAAATTGTTCCCCAGTTAATGTTGATGTGGGGTTTCAAACTTTCCATTGCTCCCACAACCTTTGTATGTAACCTCTTTCTGGTTCTAGTTATCCACTTCTTATAAAAAAAAGTGATGGGAGGTGACCCACCTTTGTTGTTTCTTAACATCAGAATTTGGCCCTGGTTCATCTGGGCTACATTTCATTGACATAACATTATTTTTATGCCCCCTGCTCGTGATGAAATATCCACTGCATCTACATGCTTGTTCAGGACAAGTTATTAGTACTAAGTCAGTAACTCGCTACAGTCAGAGGGGTTTGCTTAGATATTAAACTTTCATCCAACTGGCTAAATACATTGAATTTGAATGCCTTGTTTCATCACTGAAATTATATTAGAGTGCATGCAATTGACTTTGAATTTGGAAAGATTAGGCTGCTGAGGCTGCTGAGGTTTCGAGGCGATTCTGGTCCACCATCCGACGTCTCAGGAGGGGGAAGCGGTGCAGCACCAACACTGTTTATGGTGGGGATGGTGTGCTCCTGACCTCGACTCAGGACGTTGTGGGTCGGTGGGCGGAATACTTCGAAGACCTCCTCAATCCCACCAACATGTCTTCCATTGAGGAAGCTG
>CAEGAG010036011.1:0-68910 GCA_903067065.1 Brachyrhaphis terrabensis
ATATATATATATATATATATATATATATATATTTTATTTTTTTATTTTTTATGTAATGCTTGATATTTTCCGCACTTGTCACAGTCAGTTATCATTACTGTGGATGACTATTTCTGCTTAATATTGTTGTTAGGCACTTGTGAATATTCTGCATTTTTGGCCTGAAGAAGATAGATAACAAAACCTAGCCTTGTAAGTAGGAGTGACAAAAATGAACTGAAACTTTTTTAAAAATGAATATCACGGATTTTTTTTATTGTGCTCCTGGCATAAAGTGTTAAAAATCCTAAGTATTTTTGTCTATAAAGTAGTTAGTCTAGAATCTTGTAAATTTTGCCTCAAAAATAAAGCTCAGCCAAAATCAAACAGACTAAAAATTAAATTAGATGGTCAATTATTTGTATTTCTTTTCATGTGATGAAACTGCGCAAAGTAATGCATAGTTGTGAATGAAATGGAATGGACATTTTTTACAAAGAAGTTTTTTACAAATCTAAAAAGCAGGTGAGGCTAATATCTTGTACACTTGTTCTATGAAGGCTTCAGAGGACTGTTAGAGGACATTACAGAACAAATGGAGGTTTTCACTGAGGTTAAGTTATGAAACAATGAAAAAATTAGTATGGCAGAACTATAAGCAAACATTTCTTCATAATCTTGCTTTGAGTATTCTCTCCTTCACCAGAGACAAGGAAGCTAGTCTGACATGATGAAAAGATAGACGGAGCCAGTCTTGGAAGAAAACCTAAGCCCACAGCCCACAACACAGCACGGTTTCAAAGATCATGTCACACTGTCTGATCTCAAAATCTCAGTAACCACTGTCACAATGCTTGATGGCAGATGCTGGACTTGTTGTTGCAGGCCAATTGTGTTCCATAATGAAGCCATACCAAGTTATGAGTGTTAACTGTCTATCGCACCTATTATTAGACTCAGATGCTGAAAGGAGGGAGAGGAAAATGAAAGAAAAGAAACAGCAGTAGAAGTGCCAGTAGATGGGCAAAAGAAAAAAAAAAGTCAGAAATCTGTCACAGCTGCAGTGACACTGCACAGTTTTGCCAGAAAATGTCAGACACCGCTTGATATTTATAATTTCTTGCTTTTTGGGGGACAGCTGAATTGGTGATCAGTATTTCTGATGCATAAAGTAAGTGAAGGCCAAGATCATGACCAGATATTTCCATACTTAGCAGAATATTTTGGCAAATGGTCAGTGAACAGACAGCACTGAACCTGGTTTTAGAAGCTGCAGAAAATATTGAGGCAAGAGTGGTCCTGGCCTCAAAGATAAAGCCAGGGCTGCAGTGAAATAGTTTGAACTAAAGCATATTCATCTCTAAGAATAGCTCAGGTTCAAATCTAATTGAGCCTAAGCTTTTGTGCAAAGAAAAATGGGTAATGCGCAAACCTGATTTAAAACATACCCGAAAGGCCTTCAGTTGCAACTACAACATAACGTATTTTCCAATGTACTACATCATGAGGAATGACCACATATGGATGGCTGACTTCATATTTTTATTAATAAATAAAATGCAGTTTGTGGTTTAAATACTTTTGCAAGGCATAGTCTTGCTGCTACTGGAATTTATGTCATCAGAATGCCCCCATTTGTGCATGTATTCCAATGAAGCAAGCCATTATTGTTTTGAACATAAGAGTTGAATTGTATATTTATAGCATAGGTTCATTTACATGTATCACAAAATGCTAATCAGCCACTCTTGTAGTCATACATTCACATATAGTCATTCCCTATTCAGAGAAAGTCTGCATCCGTGTCATCACATGTGGGCTTTTTTTATAATCTGCAACCTCAATGAAATTTTCTTAAGAACAAATGCCACCATCCTACCAGTGTGCCCAGACCACCAGGTCACCCTTCCCAAGATCCCTATACGATTTTGACAAAGTGTGATACAACCAGTGGGCAACCTAGAAGCTCTACAGTATCTTGCGCTAACATTCCTGTTCAAAATAGTTCACAGATAATCTAGATATTAAAAAATATTTTTTTATGACATCAACACTCAATTATAAGCAAAGGTAAGAAAAACACATATACGTTTTGATTTTTTACCATCAATCTCAGGGGTCCTTGGTGGTCTTTAATGCAAGTAGAGACATTACTTTCGATTTTAACAGTTTCAGCAGCAAGTAAGTAAGTCATCAAAAAACTGTGTCTTTTGCCCATGGGAATTTTATAAAGCCTGTTAAATCAATGTTAATCCAAGCACCTGTCATCACATACTAATTTGCCAAAACCTTTGGGGAAGGTTGTTTGGTATAAGGCATTTAGCACTTGAGGGTAAGATAGTACACACATTTACATGTTTAGCCTTTAGATTCATGTCTGCACAAAATGTTCTTAGTAACCTCTGTGGTTCTCCAACAGTTTGTGAATGTCTTGGAAACTGTGTTGTTACTAGACAGATTATAAGATTAGAGTCAAAGTACAATGCTTCTCTAATCCAAAGAGCTGGGTCAGGAAAGTAAGTGCAGCCAAAACACTCAGGTCTGTGTAAACGTTTGAGACTGAATTAGTACTTTAGTGCACATTTTAACTATGTTGCGAGCGTCACAAATTCCACATGGCAGCTAACTGGAGCTCAAAGGATGAAATTTCATTCAAAATGTTTATCTCCAGATAAAACAAATAATAATGGAGCTTCATATGTTGCTATGCAGCTGTGTGTTTCATATACATATCCATTACACCAGAGTTTGTATTTTTTTTCGAACGACAGCTTTTCTTTATATGTTTGGTGGGTGAGAGCTTCAGTGCTTTTGGGAAAACGGCGCTTCGCAGCCAAATTGACATTCACTGGAGTGTGCCACCCTCCTGTCATTTTGTCAACACCATCGCTGTGTGGAGTTCAGCCAAGCAAGACATCTGACAGACAGTCAAACGGGGGTGGTGGACTTCAGCAACATAACACCCTCTCGCTGCCCTCTCTGTGCCCAGCGGTGAGGTTCAATGCTTACACACACACACACGGACAAACGAAGAAAGGACACATTTGCAACAAAGGCTTACTCTTTGCTCTTTGGCCCTCTATCGGCACATTCTGCAACACAGATCTCTTGGCACTTTTTCAGAACTAAAGAGTCAGACAGGCACAGATTGATCAGAGAGATGCAATCAGCAAGAGAGGGGACTGCATGACTGGGTTTACATCTGTAGCCAAAAAGTAGTCCTGACAAAGGAAATTGATTGGAAAGTACCAAAAGCCTCTTAGTGCTGAAAGCATCATTGGAAGATTACTGCTTGCTGCTCAGAAATTATCAGTGCCACAGGACATTTACATTTCTTATTCAAAACTACTTAGTATTAAAATCCAAATAAATTAATAGGAAAGGCACAAACTAAAACCAAACAAAAGTCAAACACATCTGATATATATATATATATATCGTGACATGTGCACATGCCAGCTTGCTGATTGCCTCTTGTGACCAGGGCTTTCTTTTGCCAGTATGCTATATGTGTTTTGTTAAATGTGCACAGTTTCTCACCATGCTTGATCTCCATGTGCCTACCATAATTCCAGTAAATGACAGTGGCAGAGTTAAAGGTTCTCACTTTCAAATCCTTTAAATATGTGTACAAATTGAAGGAAACCATCAAAACAACGCTATTGTCCCACACAACCCAACAAAAACACTGCTGTGGCAGATTTTTAGACACAAACATTCTAATTGCCAGTAGGCAAATTTGTTGTTAGTTTCAAATTTAAAAACATGATGTGAGTGTTTCAAGCACAAATGCATCACAACTTTAAAAAAAAAAAAACAACAACACAAAAACAACTAGAAAAAGATTGTACTAATTTCTGCAAAAGGAATATGTGCTTAGGCAACCCAGCAGCCATTTAGATAACATAGAAAGATTACCTTATGTAGCAAAATATTTGGTAAGAATAAAATTTAAGTTGTACAGTTCTACGTAATTTTGTCCATAAGAATTTCTTCATTACCAGGCCTGTACCTGTTCTATTTTCATCCTATTTTCTTGGTTGAGTTAGTTAGATTGTTATTGTTTCTAATCAACTTTTGTAAGTGTCTGGCTGAATCTTTAAAAATATGTATACATAATATATAAATACATTTAAAATGTTTCACTTCTTAAAAAATTACTTGGCCTAGTAAAAACCATTCTTTGATTCCCACAGATGATCTGGATGGTTGGCTATTGATAAACAATTGCTTACAGAAAGACAGCAATTGTAACGCAGTGCAGAAAATCAGCATCATCATTCAGAACTCTTTCTTGATTGGTGAGGGTTGAAACTCAGCTGGAGAAATTGATTTCATTGGGTGAAGTCCCAAAGAGAGTAATGAAGGAACATGAGAATTGAGCAGAATTGCATATGAATGGAATGGCCAGGCTGAGTAATATGGTTAGTCAATCTTGAAGTGTGCATCACATAAACTGTTTTCTTACAAAGATCAAAATTGATGTAACATGTTTTATTATTAGCAACAGCCACTATTAAAAATACTATACAATTGAACAAACAAGTATAGGGTGTAATAGTGAGTTTCTAATGAATGTAGTCTATATATATTTTGTCATGTTTAATATTTCCCTGTTATTTTAGTATAATTAGGTACAAATATAAATTACTTCAAAGTCTATTGGATATCCCACTGACACTGCATGCAAAGATTGTTGTTCCAACAATATTTCACTATATGTTATAGTAATGCCTAGTAGGATGAAAATGATTGTGATTTTTATTGTTGTGCACATTTTTGATGGATGCAGGTAGAGGACTGGAGGGCAAAATGCACTTTCTTATTAAGAAAAATTGCTTAGACATACACATTTTGAAAATGCAAATTCCATGTTTGACTTCATTAAATTAGTTTTCCACGGTTCTGCTGGATAGCTGTTATTTCAATTTTGCATATTTTTGAAAGTGACAAATTTATATAAATTGTCTTCTTTGACCAAAGCCTATGAATTAATCACATCTCTGACACTTTGCCTTTCCTCAAGACACTATTTTCTTTTGCAGCGAATAAGCAGGGGTCTCCTCAGTGCCATCAACTACCAAGGTCTGCAGGCATGAAAATATGAAACAAAAACCATTTACACGATAAACTGCCACAGTGGGCAATACTGAATGACTTCTCTGTATTAAATGCCAACTGTCACTGCTGAAACTCATCCCTTCTTAGGCACACACTGAACAACACACTTATCAGTTAGGTGTCATGGCAAAACAGTGCAACAACAGGGAGATTGGGGACTCACATGGAACCGGCGCTTGTCACCCAAGATGGATCCTGACACCAGAATATGCTCAGGAAATGATTAGATAACAATAACAGAATCCACACAGGCGTCTTTGAGGAGGTGTACTGGTGCCCGATAAAGGATTCAGATTTATGTATCCTTCACCCAAAGAAGCAGATATGTTTCTTGAAAAATGGTACATGGAAGCTTAATTTGATATACTGTACAGTTTACTTAGCAGAGAGGAAATGCAGAGGGGTTAATAAAAGACAGGAAATGAAAAACACAGAAGCAGTTTGGCAGCTTTATGTTGCGTCTTTAGAAATCAATTTCATCTCATGAACATCTGCTTATTTGGCTTCCCCTTCAACACTGACAGCACAAATCTGACAGACACAGTATTAGAATGTGCAATATGCCAGCGTGCAGTACAAAAATGTTATGTTTTTCCTTAGGTAAAGTGGAGTAATTAGGTAAACGGGTCCCAGATAAGAAGTGTTTTGTGAAATAGAACGCAAAGCTGCAAAGAGTTTAAAAACACATTCTGGCAGCTAAGACTTCCATCCAATGTGTATATGTTCAGCACTGATCAGGCCTCAATTACTCAAAGACGTTGTATCTGCACAAAAGCTGTGCATTTACAGTCTTGTGCTGCACCAAATTTGAAATTTGCACTGGTTCTAAATGCTAAAACCTATTAATAACAGTTCTCCCAACAGAACTTAGAATGACCCACAACAATTCAACTGCACAAAGTAAAGACATATCTTACAGCTGACTGACCGAAACAAATTTTCAAGAGTAATTCCTACAGCGGGATTCAGATGGGAATCCACAATGAATAAGTAATAAGTTAATCCCTCCTACCACTTTTAGTTAACTAAACTATATCACAAAATCAGGAATTTTTGTCTTCATTTTGTGTGACCAGGCACCACTTAGCGGTTGGCTAGAAAACTAATCTCAAGCTAGTAACATTTGAAGTGAATAACTGCATATGAAATCTTTAACATCAACCTACTGAAAAGGGTAAAAGCGTATACCGTATACTGATGACTTTAGAGAGAAATATCAAGGTTAGAATTAAATGACATATGATTTTGACTGAAACTTTTTATTTGAGTTGAAGTTACTTGTCAATGTGCAGGTTTTTGTAAGACCCAATACTAGTGTTGCACAGTGTACAAGTGCTTTATTAAGAAGGATGAACAAACAGTTTCAATGGAACTAACTGTTCTATATCAAGGATTATTCAACATCCTGCGACCTTTAAAGTTAGGCATTGAGAAGAGAAGAGACTGGCGAATAAATACAGAATGGTGCCCAGTGCTTCAGCTGGAATAGATACCTTACATTTATAGAATTTTATTACACAGTTATTATAATTAAGGTGTTTTTGTACATTTTCACATACTGCAAAGGTTCAAGCTCATTTGAACATTTTCTGTGAATATGAAAAACATTTAATTTCAAACGCATTCATCTCTTTGCTGGTTAAAAAAGACATATATGTAGAGTTTATCTACATGTATGTACATCTTTCATGAAATTTCAACTTGGTGAATAAAAGAAAAACATAAAAATATTTACTGCTAGAAGAAACTGAAGCCTAAGTGAAAAGATCAGGGAATGAAAATAACTGAGGAATGGGTTAGGGTTAGTGTTAGGATGACATCAAAACTAATCATCTATATTCTCTGATATCTCCAATGTTCCAGTAATCATGCTTCTGAGGATTCCACTTCAATCTTTACTCAACCAATTATGGACCATTACACTGTGGAAAAGTATGAAATCAAGAGAATATGCAGATTGGTGATTCAGCTTAATTATTGTTCAAGTATTCCCTGATTAAGAAAGGAATCCCATGAAAGCTCAGGAAAACTGGGATGAGCAATGTGATTAAAAATTATTTCTACCTTTATAACTGTTGCTTATTTAATCTGGTCTTGCACAACTAATGGAGCTAACAAAAAACCCACTGAAGGGATGTGGAGGATCACACTGTGAAGGGCAGTTTCTTGGTGTGCAAGCATGAATACAAATGAATTCAAATTTTTGATGTGTTTCCTTAATATTACTTGCAATTGATGCGTTTCTGTTAAGCTGATATTTATATTCTGCATGTATTTTGTTTTGATAATTTACTCTAGCTTACTATATTTGAAGATTAGAATTCAACAGGTAGCTTTCAATGGTATTCATATCTCTAGCTTTTTCGTACCATATTGCAACCACATTGGCATATCTATTTTTGACTTTCATAAAAAATAATGAACATGCGACATGAACGCACCAATACCATGTTAAAACATGGCTGTTGCAGTATTCTGCTATGGTAATACTTTTCTTCACCAGTGATAGTGCCTGTCAGAGCTGATGTTATGGTAGATGGAGATAAAGTCAGGCCTGTCCTGGAAGATGATATGTAAGAAGCTGCAAAAGTCTTGAGACTTAGAAGAACAAAAAATGGAAAGGTTTACAAGAAATGGTTAAAAGCAAATTTAAATGATGTGTTGAATGGCTCAGTCAAAGCTGAGTCCTAAATTTAATTAGGAATCTGTGTTAAGAGGGGAATATCAATAATTTCACAATTTTTGGGAATCCAAAAAGTCTGAGCTTAAGCTTAGACAAGTTTTACAAAGAATGAGTGAAAACATGTACAGATCTGGGAGAGACATACCCCAAAAGACCTGCTGCTGTGAGAAGTGGTTCTACAAAATACTAACTCATGGAGGCTAAATACAAATGCATACCAAACCTATTTAGTTTGTAAAACAAATTAAAACCTTGTATTATTTGTATTCCATTTCACAAAACTATACTGCCTTGTGTTTGTCCAGCACATAACTGCTCAAAAACATCCACTGAAACTTTTCTGCAGATGAATAAATACAAAGAATGTTTTTTTCTATGCAAGTAGTCAGACTGGAAACAAGCTGAAAATATACAATGTATTGATCATGCACTTTAGTTCAAGCCCATGCAGTAATGTCACAGCTCTGTCAGTGCTACCAAGGAACGACACGCTCCCAGGCTTATTTGGCTGAGGAGTAGCAAAGCCATTCTACAACAATCCCCACAATGAATACTGACATTTTATATGCAAAGTTACCATGACAAAGGATGGCGCACAGCGTTTGTTTATTATGCTTATACGTCTTGCATTTCACTGTATAACAAAAAGCCTGGGCTACTAACAACTCATCACTTACACAACACAAGCAACATGTTTACAAGGACCGAGTAATTAGCTGTCTGCCAATTACAGCTGTGACTAATATCTGTGCTGACGAAATCAAGTTATTGAGGATGCAGTGATTAAGACTCATATAGCTTCTACAACTTGATCAATATTTCTGTGGCAGTGCATCAAATGGCAAAAGTGAACAATACAGAATAAAAACTGGAAAGTAAGATTTCTTTAAACTGTCACGCTCAAAGTCTTCAAACCTGCAAAAAAAGTCATTGATGCAGAATTATATGCAAATTATTTTGTTTGCAAGAGTTAAGAGTTTGAACCTTAAATATGCCACAGTTTTACTAATTATATATTCAAACATCCACTAAACTGAAAAATCATAGAATCACTGGCCTTTTTAATTTGCCATTGAAACAATTTCTGTCATTGCCTAATAAATCCTTTCTCTGTCATTCCTATCTGGTTTCGTTTGCATACATTTTTTATCTTTCTTTGACAACCACCTTTTGCAATCTCCTCATTTTGTATAGACTGTGTGAAATGTTATAAATGAAAGGTCAGGTGTATTTTAAGGCGGGTGGGAATAGGGAAGAGTCTCATTGTTATTTAAGAATCTTTAAGCCCGGCTAAATATGTAAATACATACACAAGACAGCAGTATATTGTCTTTCAAAGAGGCTTAATATTTAAAAGTGCAAAAAACAAAGTTTTCTGAGTCACACATCTTTAATTTGAATTACACTTTTGTGATAATGCAAAGTTTCATTTTACATGAATGATTTTTTTCCCTTGCTTATCTGGAATCAATTTCTCAAGAGAAAAACTACTTAAGAGTTTTATTTCTGAAGATTAAATATTGCACTGCTGTGTGCTGTTCTAGCTTGCTTTAAAGATATCTGAATTTAACTTTCAAAAAGGAAATAACTTGTATATGCCTTGAATTTATATGAGAACTGTGTGAAGACTTCAAAACTACATATGAGAGTTGTGATTAAAAATATAGCCTCACATTGCACAGGACAGTACTTTATAAAACTTCAGTCAGCTTTAAAGAAGCAAAATATATCTCAAGCAGGCAGGCCATTTTAATGGGAAAAAAGTTAAATAAGAAGAATTAATAAAATAGACATAGCCTCAGAATTATTAACTAAATCAGCATAGTGCTTTTTATGTACCTTGTATTAATTTAATACCCAGCAAATGTCTATCTTTATTTTATTAAAAAGGAAAGAACAATTATTTATTTTTATTTTGTTTCTGACTAAAATGTTACTAAATTACTAAGTTAGATGCTTATTGTAATATGTCTAATATACGGAAGAGGATTAGGGCCACCGAAAAAAAAAAAAAAAAAAAAAGAATTTTGACTTTAATCTCAGAATTCTGACTTTAAAGTCAGATTTTTATTTATTTTTTTTCAGTGGCCCTAATCCACTTCCGTACTAATATTATATGCTTGGGTGCTTTTTCTTCTGCTGTTCCATAGTCTCATAGTGCTTTTTGATATTCCACCTAAAACTGTTTACTTTTTAATTGAAATAATCAATAGCAAGTGTTATTTTTTTAAGTGCTTTGGTCTGCCTGTTTGAATATTTTAAAGCATTTTATGAATCAATACATTAAATATATATTTTTAGAAAGCTAAATGCATAGCTCAATTGTTAACATTTAAATTGCATCTATGAAACATGCACATTATCCTAAAAATTTTGTTTTAAGATGGCAAGAAAACACAATCTATATGACTAATATGATATGACAGACGTAGGGCTTGTATGGTTTGTTTTTAAATGATGCCATTAGGCTAGGTGCAAAGCACAGTTCAGATGACAATGCTTCTTGTATCCCTCTGTAGTATATAAGGGAAAGCAGAACTCTGGTGAATGGAAAATTGAGGCAGGACATGGTCAGTCAGAGAGCAAGCACAATATGTCGACAAATACCTGGAGGGATGTATAAAAAAAAATAAATAAAAAAAACGTGTTGCAGTGCTTAAACCCCTCATTACAAAAACAGATGCACTTTTGAAAGTTCAGTGGTACAAAAACCCTGGGCAATGGTCTCAAGGGATCTAGAAAAAGTCATACGGTCAGATGAACCGTGCTCCTTTATATTCCTGAGTGGTCAAGTCCATGAGTGTTGATCATAAAGAGAGCAGCTTGAATACATGAACCCTGACTGTGAGGTTATGTAGTCATGTCCTGTACAGGAACAGGTCACAGAAAATTAGTACTTACATTTGTCTAAATGATCACCTTTATCCTCTTATGAAACATTTCTATCCTGATGGGGTTTGTCTTCTCTGTGACAGTGATGCCCCCAATTTAGTGGGCAGGAGCAGTAATTTAATGGCTTAAAGTGTATTGAATGGATGTAAATCATTGGCTATGGCAATTACATTATTAACCTAAGTCAGCACTTTTGGGAGATTTTGGACCAATGTGTTAGAAAGCACTTTCCCAAATCATAATCCAACACACAGAACATTGTAATATCTTTGAAAGAGCAACTTGCGTTCCTTTCAATAGTTATCCAAATAATTACTGAATAAATGTCAAGACATACTGGAACTGAGAAAAAAGAAACAGTCCAAGTTTTTTTGGTTTTATCTAGGATCCCATTTGGAAAAAGGATGTACACTTACACAAAATATATATATATTTTTTTCACTTTGATAATAGAGCTGTAAAGGATTCTTTTGATGATTCAAGAGGGCCAGCTCCAAAAACTTTGAGATAAAATCTCTGACACAATGCTTTTATTTAACGCAACTGCTTACTTTTCAAGGGGCCATTTGTTTCATAGGAGGACGGTTATAGCAGTCACAACATAATTCTGTTTACAATAAGAGTAAAGCAGAAAAAATAAATAACGAGACAAAAACTGGAGGAAAAGAACTGCAATGGCAAAGATTTGGGGTTGTATCAAACCGCGCAAGCAAATATTCTTGTGTAAATTGAACTAGCTTAGCACAATAGTGAAACATCACCAATGACTTTGTAGACAGATGCATTTTCTGAATCTGAAAACTGCATTACTCATGGACACAGTCAATCCATACTGTTAGAGGAACAGGCAGACGCAGCATTCCGGATCATCTTGCAAAAACTGAGCTACAAGCAAAAGTTAGAAAGATGTAAAATTAGGACCTGTAATATTGAACACCACAGATTGAAAACTCCTAGGCATACTGTATTTATACACAGACTTCAAACAGCTTGTGATAAGAAACAAACAATGTTGACTAAGGCTATTGCAAAATGATGACTTTGGACATTCACAACTTAAAATATCCTTCACAAGAACAACTTCAAAGTGATTTGGTCTCTAAGACAAATTTCAAAAGAACACTATGACAAAGTGGTTCTAGTGATGGGCAGATGAGGCTTCATTGGGAATATGGCACATTTCCCAAACTGTCAGCAATGTGTTGAAACTGTGTTGCTGTGTCACTTGCAGTTATATCTGCTGGATTTAAAAAGTCATTGGAGGCAAATTCAATAAAGACTGGAAACAGAGTGAATAAGGTTCATTCATGTTTTTATTTAGAAATATCAGTTGCTGTAACAGCTTTGGGCCGAGGTGATTGCGCCATTTACAAACCATTTCTCCTGCTTTTGAGAACATCCTTCACAGGACACTGATGATGACCGAGTGCATAAAAACTGAATTGCAAGTTTGTATAAGGTAGGGTAGTGTAGTCTTTGAATTTCCCAGTATTGTAGAGGATCCTGTGATCTTGGTGTGTTCGCCTCAGAGATGCGTCTTCGTACCTCAATAATGGCATCGGTGGTGACATTTGACTTGGCCTTGCTCTCTTCAACTTTCATGTTCAGCTGCTGCCACAGGTTGTAATCGAAGAAAAAAATAAAATGCATCTGTGTTACTAATTCATTGTAATTACATGGAGTGATTTACAAGAACATTAAAATATAAATAAACACAATAAACAATCATGACAAACCTGAACTGGGAGCAGATGGTCATGTTGAAGGTCCAGTTTAATCGCCTGCTTTCTGGAAACATCAAAGTTTTTCATGGGAGTATTAACCAGTTCATCCCCCTCATGCCGGGCACAGTGATGCCTCAGCATTGTGGAAGTACTCTGATTACAGTAAGACAGCACCTGGGAACAAATTCTATGTTTCAACTACAATATAAATAAAAGTTATTCCATGTAAACTAATTCAAATATCCTATAAAAAGGTATTAGAATAAGCCGAAAGAAATATGATCTAAAGTAGAAATGAGAACGGAATAATAATTTACCTTATTCTTCACGATAAGATCAAATTGATACCACATGGGGAAAACGTCCTCTTCCTTGGTGGATCCATGTCGGTATTCAAGTACAAGCCAAAAACCAACGCAAAGCAAAGAACACAAGGTATCTCCATCCAACAAAACCCTCAAACGTGTTGATACAGTTTCTCCCTCATAAATCCAATTTGGCGCGTTCACAACCAAACAAAATAGGAACTGTATTGGTCACGTGGTTTTCCTTAAAGGGATCGGCGCACCAATATGGGGTTTTGTCTTGTTTGCTCAGCACATGTTCTGAGGTTTCTGTGTCGTCTGGCCCAGTAGTTCAGTTTGTATTGTCACTTATTCTTATTTCTGATTCATTTAATCTCTATAGTTGGTCATACTACTTTAATTTAAACATTGTTGTTGTAACTTTGACTCGCTCACTACACCGGGTGTTGGCAGTTTACATTTGTGTATATATTTTACTTAAACCTAACACTTCTGGGTCATTGGATGAATATGAATGTTTCTTTTGTTTCAAGGTATATTTCTGGTATATCATTTGTTTTTCTTTTATACTCACAATCGTTTGTCCCTTTTAGATGCAAAAGCCGGAGCAGGTGTATGGGAGAGGTCGACCCACCATTTCCTGCTTAAATAGCTGCATGTCACTGATTGCACCACTGGGTTCTACCAAATAGAGGATTTTCTTTTCAGCATTGTTTGTTTTTTTCCCTCTAAAGTAACCTTTTGACTTACCCAGTATTATTATTTTTTTTATTTTGCACATAATTTAGTTGCTGTTTTTGTTCACCTGTTTTGACCATTTGACTACACTGGCAATGTAGTCAAATGGTCAAAACAGGTGAATACAGTAGACTACTACTGTAGTCAAATGGTCAAAACAGGAGAACAAAAAACAGCATCAGCCATCAGTTCCAGTTCTAAAAAATAACAGTTAATACAGGGCAACACAAAAGGTTACTTTAAAAAAAAAAGAAAGAAAAAAAAAGTCAGAAAACCCTCCATTTGGTAGAACCCAGTGATGCAATCAGTGACATCATACAGCTCCTTAAGCAGGAAATGCTGGGCCAGCCCTTCCCATACACACCTGATCTGGCTGTAACATCAAAAAGGGACAAACAATGGTGAGTAAAAAAGAAAAACAAACGATTTACCAGAAATGTAGATTGAAACAAAATAAAGATCCAAATTCATCCAATGGTCCAGAAGTGTTACCTTTAACTAAACCTATGCATAGATGAAAACTGCAACATAATGCTACCACAAACAAACCTCGGAATAGTGAGTGAGGAAAAGTTGCAATGTTTACATTAAAGCATTATAATCAACTATAGAAACATTTTCTAAATCAGAAATAAGAATAAGGGACAAGTGATGAACACAAACTGAATCGCTTTGTCACAAAGTAGCAATAGCCGTTAATTTGCTGCTGAAGACATCTTGGCATTTTCTCTTTGGACAACTATATTTAAGACTAAAGTGACTGTTAGCTTCTCATGGTGAGAAAATATCTTGGGAACAGCTTTGGATACATAAATAATAAATAACTGTTGATGAAGAACTGAGTTATGTGATTGTGAGCATCACCAGCTCTAGTGAAATGAAACCAAAGTACAGATCCTACTGTAGATTTAAGTTTAGGCTCTCAAGTGAAATATACTGAGAATCTTTGTTGTAGCTCATAAGGACAGGTGTAGAAAATTAGCATTTTTATAATAGTGGTTAAGCACAATGCACCTGGTTTACACCCAGGTAAGTATGGTCTATATATTAAATAAATATATATAAAAAATATATATTTCCTGTTACTTTGCTGATAAGTAACAGTTATTGAATCATAAGTAAGTGATTCAATACTTTAGCATAGATTATAGACTGCATTTAATTTCTCTTTTTTGGTTAAGAGTCTCATGTATCCACCGTCCAATAGAATTTATTTCTTAGAATGACTTTTTTTTTTTTTTTTTTACTTCACGACCTTAAACAACTGTTTTTTGCATTTTACATAAAGTTAATCTATCAATTTTAAATTAATTTCAATAAGGACACTCACATCATTGTCCACTTCTGCTTGTATCAGCATCGACAATGGTGCTAGCCAAGTCTTATAGTAAATGAAATCTATGTTGTACAGTTTCAATTTCCAAGGTCTTCACAGAACACACAATCTTCTATGTGGCCTTGAATATAAAACACATTACTACTTTTCACCCAGCACTGATCTTGGTCCTTTTAATTACTTTCTCATTTGTTGGAGCCACCCAAGGTTCTGTTTATTGTGGCCCACTTCATTACTGTCATGATGTGGTGTGGTTGCCATGGTGTGACCATTACGCCTTGTCCTTTGAATTTTAATTATCATTCTCTACCTGATTTGAGCTGCGGACATTCCCAGCCTGAACAAATATAATTTTGTCTCATCTTGATGACCCCACTTCTGAAGGTTGTGTTTTTGATTGTGTCTGTGCAATAGACGCTGTCTGATGATATAGTAAAATTGGAATGCAGTAAATTGGTACGTGTAAATCACTTTGATACACACAAATGTACTATGATGCATGAGTGAAGTCACACTCGCAGTTATTCATCAGAAAACTTTCACTGTTATCAAGCAAATGGCCATTCTCCCACATTTTTTGGTCACTTATGACACTTTACTCATTTTCCACCAGCCTGCCGTTCTGTGATATGCACACGTTTACACAAAAATATAAAAAATTTGAGTTTGTTTAGATGATGGAGCTCACCCGCTTTCAATCCAAACTGAAACAAACGGCAGCATAAGTATAAGTTGCTGACTTGAACTAGAAATGTCACTGCGCCCTCTGACACTAAATTCATAACAGACATAGTTTAGCTCTCCAAGTACTTCATCTGTACTTTTCTAAGAATCCGATGGCTGAGTTGAAACAAGACAAATCAAAGTGTGGAGTTGCAAACCTTTGTCGATCACTGCCACCTTTACAATTGCTATGAAACGTCTACAGTGGTCGTATTTTGAGAAAGAGCTAAAGTGCACCAGAAGGACCTTCAGTTCATATTAATACAAAGTTAGATGCTGAGTTCAAAGTCTTTTCAAGGTTACAGACTTTTGAATTTAATATAATCTAAATAAATTGATCCATGTAATCTGTTCTTACTTAGGTAAATGGAAAATCTACCCAGAAAGAAAATGTTGGCTAGTTTCCATTTTATAAGTACTGCTAATCATTTTCTGTCACATTTAATGTATGCGATTTGCAAACTAAATCTCAGTATTAGTATCAAGAAAGCTCACAGTTCCTCAAAGCTGCTGTTGTTTGTGTTTTCAGTCTGGTATTTAAGGCATTATACACAAAGACATTCTCTATGAATCCTGCACAAAGAAGTAACAATGGAGAAATTTGCTTGCTACACAAGTGCACACAAACAGACAAATGTACAGAGAATTATAAATTACTAAAGGAACCTCATTGAATTGTGTAATAAAAGTCTTTTTAATTGCTGTCCAAAACATTCATAAATATTTGACTTTCCAGAGACCAGACCAGAAATCACCATTTCCAAGAAGAGTCTACTAAGCCAACAGACATCAAAAGTGTGTCAAGTCAATGTGTCAAATATGTTACAAGAAACACCTTAAAGGGAATATTTGAAAGTGTAAAAAGGAGGACCTGTTTGATCCTAAAGGTGAGAGAAGGGGAAAAAAGCAAAAGAGCAGAGTTGCTGTTTTAGCCTCCCAATCCTTACCAAACAGTGGACGGTCATATCTCAGGGGGCTCATGTCGATGCAGCCTTGCCTTTAGTCTAAGCACAAATTAATTACTGCAGAGACACGTGGCTATTCACCACATATGCATAGCCTGTGTAACCAACTCACTCCACAAGTCAGATATTAAAGCAAGAAAGAATGAGTTAAAAAAAAAAGACATTTGTGACGGCTTATGCATCATAACTTGTCAATATTATAAGTGAGCATTCGTTTTAGAGATAGAATGAATTGACAATTTTATCAGTAAAAAATAAATAAAAATAAATGCTAGGTCTAAATTTTAAAATCTCAAATGTTACTTGCAGACATTGTAATTCATTCTGCCAAATATATATAGATTCTGTTTTCAGTAATTGTCATTCCTTAAGGCAATGTTATCAGGTCACACAGTGAAGGTTGACTGCAACATACAACATGGATTGTCTTACGTGCTGCAGATAAGATGACTGTAAATCAAGACAAGCGTAGAAAAGCAATCTAAAGACTAGATGACTGAAGCTACAAATCATCTCCCTGCTGCAGAAACACCTCTCAGTCAAGTTTGTCCTCTGTAATACCATTACAGCAAAACATAAGGATGTCACAGATAATGAGCATGTTTTGGGTCCATGACCCCCGGAGTGAGAACAAAACACATGGCAGGTGCCTGAGAAAACAATCAGCACAAGAAAGGCTTTAGGTATCTTTTAGATCACAAACAAATTCAGTCTTAAGAATTTAATTAATACCCTGAAAAAAAAGAAACAAGAAACACACAGATTTCTGTCTGCCGAAGTCTTCAGACAGAAATCTGTCAGAAAAGACCACTTTCAATTTTCTTTCTACCCAAGACTTGATGTAATAATTAGTTTGTTGAACAATACTGCATATCAAGGCCAACTGTCATTCTATGATACTGCTGGATCACTTTAATCAAAATCCAGAGTGCCATATTTCTTCAGTTCCGATTGCTAATAAAAGAATCTTGTGATTCATAATATATTGAATATTTCAATGTGCATATCAATAAGTGCAATATTACAATAAGAGAACTTAAAGTGGATCATTTTGAAACTTATGCCAGCTCATCTGTGCTGATAATTAAAAATGACAATATAGATAATATGGTAATATGACAATATTATCAATGGCAGAATCTGTCCATTGATTTGCTATGCTCTCAAGTATAAGCATTACTTTTAATCCATAAACTATTGTCTATGCTGCAAGAGTGGGCTTTGGTGTTGCTCAGTATGCTTTATACAGTCAGGCTATATTTCAACTACACTTGACTCAAGCAGGCAAACTTTCACAAACAAATTCAATTTTGAACCTGCATAAGGAAACTTTTATAAAGATATTTTTATATATTTGTTGAAATGTCCTGACGAAATAATTTGAGACACATAATTTGTGGAAAAAGTTGGGCTATTCTGCTTCCTCCCTGTGGTCCTTCTACGATCTACAGAAATACGCCACTCCCAGTCATAAACAACCAATAATAGTCAGAAAGAAGGTCTTCACATTGTTAGTAAAGCTCATGTATGTGCTGCTTACACTCTCTCCCCTTCTCTCTGCTGCGCTACAGCTCCTCTTTTTATGGAAGCACATAACACGGACAGATATTCGTACAGTGTATCTGGACAGTATTCACCAGCGGTTATATTTTGTCGCATTTTATGTTGCATCCTTCTACATACAAATATTCCATTATGACAATGGGAAAATGGTTTTTTTTTCCAAGATTTTTACAAATTTCTTAAAAATAAAACATCAAGAAACCACATTTATGCAAGGAGTTACAGCCTTTGCTCAGTGCCTTGCTGATCCATCTTTAGTTGTAATTACAGTCTCAAGTGTTTTTAAATATGATGCCACAAGCTTAGCATACGTATCGTTAGGCAATTTTTACATTATTCTTTACAGTATTCCTCAAACTCCATTAGGTGTGATGAGAGATGTCTGTGCAGTCATCTGCACAGAGATTTTTAGATCTCTCCATTAATGTTCAATCAGATTCAGGTTCTGAACTTTGGCTTGATGACAAAGAGTGGTTCTACAGCAATTGAGATCTTGGCCATGTGTTTTGGGTCATTGTCCTGCTGACAAATGAACCGTCGTCCCAGTCTAAGGTCAAGAAGTTCTAGACCAAGTTTTTATCCAGGAAATCTCTATAGATTGCTGCATTTATCTTTCACTCTATCTTGACAAGTCTGTCAGTTCCTGCTGCTGCAAATCATCCCCATTGCGTCACCATACTTCACTGTTCCTCTAAGCAGGACGCCTGACATTTACACCTTGTCTAATCTGACAAAAAAAATTTATTTTTTTTCTCGTACAAGTGTGCCTTTCATTATCAAGTTAGATAAACTCAATTTACCACAGGTGGACTCTTATTTAAGCTGTTAAAACATCTTAAGGGTAATTAGTGGAAGCAGCTCAGTTTTGAGCTTCATTGCAAAGACTGTGAATACTTACTTAAAATGTGTTTCAATAAATTTGTAAAATTCTAAAACTTTTTCCACATTGTCATACTGAGGATTTTGTCTATACAATCTTGAGGAAAAAGATTCATTTAATGAGTCAGTAACGAATGAGTCAGTAACACAACAAAATTAGGAAAAAGTAAAGTGCTGTAAATACTTTCCGGATGCACTGCACAAGTATCTGTCCATATCATGTGCTTCCATAAAACAATACAAAAAAGCAATTGCGGCCGTGCTAATCTCTTTATTACCCGACACTTGGTAATTTATTTCTTTGTTTAAAATAAATAAATTTCAAGAATTCAATACTAAGAAATTAAATTACCTGGATACTACGCCTTTAGCAAACATTCAGAACTCTGCACTGATTTTTTAATTTTTTTTTTATGTTGAGTTAGGAAACAAACTACGTAATAAAACTCTGATTATATCTGTGTGGTCTGGTAATTACTTTTCATGACATCCTCCCTCAAGAGGTAACAAACAATCTGTGCTGACCGACCAAATTACCAGTGTAATGCCTCCCTCTCCAATTAGTACATCGAAAGATGATGATGGCACACAGAGTATTTACAATCAAGGCCTGAGAGACAAAGTGTGTTTTAATTATTCAAAACAAGACAAAAGCTTTAATGTGGGTGAATCATCTCTTAATAGTAGGAGAAAACGGCATGTTTTGAACAATTGCCCCTGCAGGTTACTTATGCATTTTTGCCTCTTAAAGGAGTAGTTGTGGGTGCTTAATTTGCAGAATGCAAACAGCTAGAGGTTAACACTTCAATGCAGCCTGTAGTTATGTGACTCATGAATCATCAGTGAACCCCAAAAGGTATTGACATATCAGATATAGCTTTTCTCCACGCTGTAAGTCATGATGCGCAGAGAATAGTTCTTTCGTTTTATGTCTTTCATTGTATTTAACATGGATCCGGAACAATGAGGAATGTTTTTCCATTCGGGTAAATCCCAAAGCAGGAATTCTCGACTTCAAAGCCATTGTTCTCTACCTGTGTGCATTTCTGAGTAGCTGTAGTTTACTCATTTCAAAATAAGATCTAACCAAAAATTGTTTAAATGAATGAGTTGAAAATAAATAATAAAAAAAGAACAAGTTTGAGAACGCATGCCTTCCTGTAATTGTCCAAATGCTGTGTAGTCAAAGCCTCGGTTTCTTCGCGCAGCTCTCATTAAGACAGCGGTGTCGAGCACTGACAGAGAAATCCGCGGATTTTTTTATCAATGGTTCAACTAATCATTAAAACTTCCTCGGCTCATGTGCTTATCTGTACTTCATTTCTCTTCCTCATACCTCCCGTTGCTCCATTTCCAGCACCTGATATTGCAGATAAGTACAGAAAAACACGCACAGGCACCTGCTTCTTTATCATGCGCTGCAACACAAGTAGTCTTGTCCCTTTCTCGCACACTTCCCGTCACTTTAACTTCCACCCTGACCACAAAGCAGCAAAAAGTCGCCCATTAATAAGCGATGTCACCGCTATACTGGATGGATCAGAGGAGGAAAATCCAATGAATCACCCACACAAAAGGACAACTGTCTCTCAGTCTGCCCCGAACTGAGAAAGATAACAGCCCAGTTGAACAGATAAGCTCTGCTTTCCTCCTTCAAAGTCTTTCAGCATCCAACATGCTTAGCACACCAGAAAGCCTTTGCCAGGAAAACAACGATTTAGCAAATGGCAAGACTAAACGGACACTCAGGTTAGTGATCAAGATTTTTCAAAAGGCGTGCTTTGAACCATCTCTGTGTTTGTTTCCGAGTCTCCATCAGCTCAAGACTGAAACAAACACAAATAAATAAAGCACTTATTTTGTATCTTACCTGCTGTTGAGGGTCAAAGCTGGGAAGAGAAGCAGTAAGCAAATAGCCTGGATGAATTTCATAGCTGTCTCACACTCCCGTTCCTGCTCCCTTCTCAGATGCTTTATGCCTTTCCCCTGTGTCTCTCTCTTCGCTCTCTAGCTCTCCCACTGGCTGCCTGGGTTTTTTAGCGCACTTTCACACTCCCCCTCTACACGCACACCGACACACAAGTAGCGAGGCAGACAGATGCAACACAGTGGCTTGGAGAGAGAGGGAGGATCTCTGGCTTTAAATAACACAGGGACACAGACTGACTTGGTAATGGAAAAGAGCGGGTGTGGCTAAAATCAAGCGAGGGAGATGTGGGAGTGATATGATGTCAGCGACCATGCTGCTTCAGCTATTGGTGAAAGGCATTTTTTTCCTGCTTTTGTTTGGAGCTTGTTGTGCTCACAACAAAACATCTCCCCATTCATTTCATTCTGCCTCCTACATTTTTGTAAAGATGCAGTCAAACATTTTGGGGAAAACAGCACAGGTTATAAACCAGTGACTACAAAAGTCCCAACTGAGTTCAAGCAGGACACAAGAACAGATTGCAGTATTAGTACTATAATGAAGATGTAGTGTGGATGGAAAGAACAGGAATGCCATGCTGAACATTTTTGATAATGCTACTATCAGGCTTGGGATGGGAAACCAATCAATGAATTTACCAATTCTGATGGGAAGAGATTTGAAGTGATCATGCTGAAACCTTGATGTGTGTAAAGACTGAGTGATCAAGATACAACCTGTTAAGGGACTTTTATGTGTAATGTTGACCATGCCTGAAGTACCGGAAAAAATAAATAAATCTAAACTTGTTCACCTTATTTCTGTCTTAAAATGTAAATATAAATATTTGTTGGAGGATTATTCTAAAAAAAACACCAATGCATTAAAAACAGCGCATATATATATATCAGCATTTTTGACATTTTTAATGCATTTAAATTCCTGGTTTGCAGTGCATAGAGCCATCTTTGGTAATAACATATATCTTTTCTTTATTTCTAACCATTTCTAATGCATAAATTCAGTTTATTTATATAGTACTTATCTCATCAAACATTCTCTCAAGGCACTGCACAGGTAAACGTATACAACTGATCTAGAGAAAAATAATTTATTTTGTCCAATTATATAGACAGATTCAAAGTCAATTACAGCCATTTCTATTCAGTCATGTTAATAAAACACTGCATTCAATTTCAGTGTTCAACTACTTCTTCTGAAATACAGTGTGGCTTAGGTGAATTTCCTTGGAATTAATATATGCATTCATCAATCAGTAATAGTAAGACAAGGACTTTGCAGCATTGCGACACCCTGATGTCTATTTTAACTCAATTGTTGGAGGTTTGCTGGTGTGCAATGGATCCTTGTCCTGCTGAGTGACCTAGTTTCTCTTAAACTTCAGTACTCGGACATATGGTCTAACTCTCTTACTTTGGTGTACAGAGGAGTTCATTGTAGATTCAATATCTGCAAGATGCCCGGGTCTCATGGTGCTAAAGCAAACTGAAATAATCAATTTTTCCCCACTGTTCTTTAAAGGTGGTATAAGTTGCTTAAATCCTTTTCACTTTTCACCAAACCTTCCTCTAAAAATTATGATGGAACATCTTCTTTTCACTTGTGGTTGTTCCAGAGTCTCTTTGTATTTTAAAGCTAACTTTCCAAGTACTCTCCAAGAATCAGAGCTGTTCAGAAATCCATTTTTAACTTTTTCTTGTTCGGTTATGTAAATATTTTATAAGCACTCCAACACTGACAAACTTTGAGGCTATGCTCCGAGTTTGTTTTTTTTAACCCCACAGGTCGGATCGTGGAGTGATCTTGCTGCGCTGTCCACCTTTGGTAACATTATCAGCTAATGTTTCCTTAAATTTTGTAGGAATGGGTTAAAAAAAATCCCCAAATTGATGAGTCAAAACAAGTTATTTCCATAATTTTTGTGTTTTTTCTTTCTCACACAAGTTATACATGATTTTTTGACCAACACCCTATCACAACCTTTGTGTTTGCATAGATGATTTTAAATTTGATAGTCAACATTAACAAGGTACAGGAGTGTATTTCACTTTTCTCACAAGTTTTTACATTTGCCTGTTACCTGAAGTGCTTTCAAAAAACAGTGAGTTGAATATCTTCAGCCTAGTAATTCAAATGGTTTTTACTCATATTTATTTCAGATTCACCTGAGTGTTGCAAAGTAGGGCATACACTTTTCATTTCATAACATTAACCACTTTTGATATTGGAAAAAAAAATAATGTAGAAATATGTGGCAATACAATCATCTTTTTCCACAGTTTTACTCTGCGTACTGTTCTAGATTTCAAGGTTAATCTTGTGAACGTAGGAGCTTCTTAAGAATAAAAATTGAGCACTGAGAGAATATTACATGGTAGATTTCAAGCTATGAAGCACAGGTAGAATATTAAGCAGCTCATACAAAAGGTGGAGGTCACACACAATAACCATGATAAATTATTTCCATTCCAGATTTAATAGAGTTTAGAGTGTATTGTACCCTGTAGTAGTCCATTTCCATGCTGAAAGACTTCCACTCATTTATTTGGTCTAATTAGAAGCTCATGCATGAAAAGCTGTGCGGACCAGTTCTGATGACTGTGCTGGACCACAGCTTGGCTTGGTTATCAACAAGTGTGTCCTTGGGAGACCTGTGTCATCCATCTCAGTCAAGTATCATATCAGCTTGAAACTTGCAGCCATGATGCACTCTGGTTCAACCTGTTGAATGTCTTACCATAATAAGGAATAATCACCATGAAATGAGCATAAATTGTTGACATTATGCGAGGTTACAGGTGGAAAAATCCCCATAGCTAAGCCCAAATATGTTTTGATTTGTCATTCACAAATGCAACTTCCTCTCCTCCCACAACCCACCGATCAGAATGCTTTGATTTAGACAAACCCACACGTCACTTAATGTCTCGTTGTTCTAAACCTTCTTGAATCAAAAAACGTTCTTATATAACATGTTTTTATCCACACATGCTTTATATATATCAGTATATTATCATTTCTTGAAGCAAGTGGTGTGTACAAAAACCCATTTTTCTTTAAACATACCCATTTTTATTCTTTTCAAATCCCTAAACCACTACATCAAGCTATTCTGCCAGCTTCCCCCTTAACCTTATATTTCTATAACCACATTCAAGCTGAGTATCTTGCAGTATACTAAAAATCCAGACGTCTTTCTGAGTTCTATGTCAAAATATTAACAGATAATTTCCCCTGGTTTACTATCTTTTCTCCATGTAAAAAAATATATAATCCATGGACTTGCATGCTAAATCTAAGGAAATTGTACAATTTCTAGAATACTGACTGTAAGTAAGAGTAAGTAAGGAAGGGGGAAAAAAGTCACCAAATTCACATCCTGTTCCCACCGCAGATACTGCAGGGAAATAATGAGTATTGGACTGAAGCCGCTAATCAGGCTTTGGACACAAGTTGATCTAACTGAGATTAAAAGATGCTGATTCGCTGGTTTCCAGAAAGAATAATGTTGGTGCATTGATTAGCACTACTATCTCAGGAAAAGAAGATTCCTGATTATAACATTGGCTAGTCTCCATGGGGAGAGTTTTCATGTTCTCTACTCTCACCAATGTTTGCAATGTAGAGCAGGTAAAATGTATAAAATTAACAAAACTGTTTTAAAATGTAACACAATTTCTACAAAACAAGCTAAAAGTCTGTGCTCAGGCATCGTTTTATGAAAAACTTTTATAACTCTTCATGCATTCAGTCTTTCAAACATGTGGCCTTTTCTCACCTTGACTAAAAGGAAATGCTGTATGCACTGTGTTTTGTTAACTAAACGCCTACAAGGCGCTACTAACTGGTGTCAACGTAACATCAGCCTAAACGTTAATACCACAAATATGTTTCAAAAAGCAAAACAAAATGCACTGTTTAAATTCATTTTAAAAATCACTTAATTGAAAAGACTATCTTTGTTGTAATTTATATTACATTGAACTTTGAGGTGCATATTTGTACTGCATTTTGTGTTCCTCTTTGACACCAAAATGTATTTAATCCAGCATTTGTGATGGAGTAAAATGGAACCCATTTTGCAACAGTGTGCAAAATGGGTTCCATTTTTTCATGTACTGTAATAATTAATTGTCAAGGGACTGCTCAGTATGATTCAACAAATATGGTTCTTATTTTATTTCCTTCAGGTTACATGCCCCCTGTCTGTGTAGAGGTTTAATATTACCAAAAGGGATATCCTATTTTTTTCCTGCAGGAACATTACCAAGGACAGTGGTGTTTACTGAAAGTAGGCTGAGTAAATCAGAATAGCCTGGCTACTAGCAATACTCTTTAAGTGATACTGATGCTCTTAGACATTTTTTAATCGCTTTTTATTTACTCTCTGAAAGGTATACTCAAATATTCTACAAACTAAAATCAAGACATTTTAGAATGATAAAACATTCAAGGTCTTCTTTGTATTTTTATTAAGTCTGCAAATGAAAAAGAAATCCAAGTATGTAAATACATAAAACATGTTTTTCCCCTTTTGGGACTGAAGAAAAACTGTTGGTATTGAAGCAAAGTTTAAAGGGACTGTATTACGTATTTTCTATGTATTTTTATAAAATATTATAAAAATGCTGTATATATGAAACATAACTCAAAAGAAATTTGACTTCACAATTTAACACTTTGAAATTGGGTCTCTGTCACTTTAAGAAGCCCTTGCTCTTTCCAACACCCCGTCTTCAGCATCACAAGAACAGTTCTCCAATAAGCCATTTACAAATGTTATTTGGAGCATTGAACTGAGAAATAGTTCATATAATAAGCTCCACAGATATGGAGTTTCACCAGGTGTTTGCTAATTGCTGCTGCCGTTAGTCTGGAGGAATTGAGTGGCGAAAACATGGGATTGAGTTCTGTGAGGTGAAAATTTGGAAGCTTGGGGACTGCAGCACCAAGGCGGAGCTATGTGGAAGGTGTGGCACTTGGTGAGAGCAAGTGCTTAGGCACCACTGAATAGTTGCTGTGGGAGAATTAAAAAAAATATTCAACATGCATGAAAGAATCAAAGCAACCCTCCTGGTATGTTTTTGATGAGGGAATAACATTATAACATGATGTAAAGCTCAAAAAAGTTGATTTTACATAATACAGTCCCTTTAAGTTAGTAGGATGAGGATGAAGGTGAAATAAGCTTTCATAAATTATGTACAATTCAAATACAAGTCTTATCTATGAGATTTTTGTTTGGTTCATGTGTTGGGCAGGACTTTACAGATATGAAAAAAATCTAAGGTTCAAGTTCAAAAACAAAAATCTGCTTTGTGCTACTAATTTCATGAAAGACAAACAACTAACAATGAAAGACAGAAAATACCCAAATCTGACAGATGATAAACAAACTGAAGAACTTTTTTTTTAGAAATGTGTCTTTTAAACTTGAAGAGACTGTTCTGGTTCTTTGTACGGTAAGTGAAAAAGAAATAATCAAATCATCTTGCTTGACAGAACTTTGCAACCTAACTTGTTTTAGTGCTTTGCCCTTTTCCAAAACTTTAATTACTTTTTATATTATATTAAAAAAAAAAAAAAAACAGATCAGATTCCAAACGGAGGAAGATTAGCATGATTTATGTTATTCTTACACAAGAAAGTCACATAATACCAGGGTTGCTATTACTTTTTTTTTTTTTTTCAAAAATACAATGACTTGACACTCATTGACACACGTATAACAATGCACACCGAGATGGTATACATTGTTATATATAACAATATGTTCTTCTGTGTGTCAGTTCACGACCAGAACAAGTTGAACAAATTAGTTATACCACCACAGTAGCCCCCTCAAAAGCAGCCTCTTTTATCAATTGTCCTGAGTCACGCAAGAGTGTCCGAAAGGCTGTGATGCTGCAGAATGTGCAGCATCACATGCTCTCTTTTAAAGGATTCTGCTTTTGTTCTGCAACCTATCTGAGTGCTTTCAGTATAAAAGAAATTATGTGATGGTGCAATCATTTTCACTATGGCTTTGACAACAAACTGAGCAAAAATTGTCACACTGGTAACTTGAAAGATTGAGGTTCAGAACAGACTTCTTTTATTTGCTTTGGTATCAATTCTGAGATAGAAATAAACACAAAAAATCCTTTCTTTAGGTGGAGATAGTTTGTTTTTCTGCTTTTTTCCCCCAAATATTATTGTTGCTGGTTGTATACTTTTGTCACTGACCCAGTGGGAAGCTTGTCGTGAGCTCTGCAGCCAAGACTCGTGAGTGGAAGAATTATTGGATTAGTGTTTCTTCTTCCCAGTTCCTCTGACAAAAAGCAAACCCCTAGTTGGACCCTCCAAATAATACAAAATATGCAAAAATAAATAAATGGTAAATATGGGCATAACAAAAAGAACCACAACAGCAGATCTATATTTGAATTGTTTTTTATATGTTATTAGGAGTTGTCATGATTCATTTTGATGTTAGGTTCAGGGAAACAGAACAACAACAAAAGAAAAAAATAGCTTTTTTTTTTCTAACTTTTGAAGTAAAAGAGGTTGCGTTACTAACACTATTCGTACTGAGAAAAGGGGGTGGGGGTGGGGGGGGTATCCAGTGTGACTGTGCATGTTTTATGTTATATTTCTCAATATTTCAATAATCATAAGGTTTATATACCCTCCATTAATTTTAGGCTTCGTTGGAAACTGGAAGTGTTTGAGCTCAAGCACAAGTATTACATATTTCTGTATATAACATACAGATGGTATATATTTAGCAAAAGTAAGAAAATCAAGAGACAAAACACAAGGTTTTTCATGTTGATCTTCCTTCTATTAACCGGTGTTAATATCATCATTAATGAACTGTGTAAATTATAGCTTCAAAGACACTATTGCAGTATTGATGTCATGGTTCGATACACACAGGGAGAATACTGCTGTGAAGATTGATTAATCAAATGTGGAAAGAAACTGGACAAGCATCTTTTTCACCGAATGCAGTTCTGATGCATCAGCTGCAAGTGCATGCCTTCAATGTTGAAATTAGCTTTCTGGACTTTAAAATTATCACATTATTAAATCAGTTATTAGAAAAAGACAGAAACACAAACTATGTACATTAGTACTCTGGCATTAGTACAGTAACCTGTATTCCTTTGCAAATGTTTATCATGTAACCTGTCTCTATATCCGAAGATATAGCATTTGGCCACATGCAATTTTAAAAAAAATCTTTTAACTTTTCTATTTTTTCTTCACTAATTCTGGTGAATTAATACCTTCCAATTCTGATAAATTTACAAGCAATGTGTGGTTTTTAACCAACTGTAAATAATACAATTGCCTGAGTCAACACCAATAGACCAACAACAGTCGGCCAAATGCCTGTAGCTTCAGAGCCACACAATTACCAAATGGCACTGAGATATCAAGACACAGAAATTAAGCAGTGCCATAAGGATATTTGTGTGTTATGATGGAACACTTGAGGATTTGTACAACACAGTGTGGAGCATTTTAAAATCCTGTGCAATTAAGAGCAAAAGAGACAAAGTCGGTTACTGTTGTTCGGCTTTGGTAATTCTAAGCAACTGTTATGTTCTGGGAAAGACTTTCTAGGCAAACACTTGGCTGTAAACCATAGTGATGCCGCCACTGGAGAGGAGCCTTTGTGGGGGATTTTGACTGAGTGTGTTGTGTCTGTGGGCTTGTTAACCACTGAGCTACTTATCTTACATCCCCTGAGAAGAGGCGGAAACTACTTAATACCATTTCCTATAAATTATTCACCCCTGTGTTGTAAAAAGAAAATAAAAAGTAATTCATTAAATAAACTACAAATAATCAACTATAATTAAGCACTAATTACACTTTGCATTCAATTCTTTGGTTGATAAGCTCACTTATACTAGCCAACAGCAAAGAGTATTGGAATAAGAAACATTTTAAGCATCTAAAGGAGTGGTGGATAACAGAGTAGACTAGTAATGTTTAGAACAAATACGTCCGTATTTACTTGGAGATTATTTTGCCCAAGAAAATCTGGCGACAAAGAACAAGGTTTAACGTTGTAGCTGCATATTTGCAAGTGTAGGAAGACTGTAGGTTGATTGGATTACTAACAGTGTTTTCCTGCTCCTAGTGTTGAACCTACTAAAAATAGTGCAGTACTCTGGCTACATTATAATTCAAATACACAAGCCATCTAAGACTGCTTATAATAAACAGTTAGCTTAGTAGCACAAACTCTTACATTCCTGTTGGCATTGACATTGTTGAACTATTTTAAGAACTGTAAGTTTTTAAAAATGTATTCCCCTGTTAATAAATATTTTGAGATATATCTTATTCAAACACTATTTGTTAGATAACTTGTAACTAAAAAAAAAAAAAAATATTTTTTGGGGGCTTTTGTATTATGACTTTCGCTGCTCTTTCTGCTGCAGGTAGTGACTTTAGCCACACACTAATCTGCAACCATACATACAGAGAGCAACATAAGGGTTGCACACTTCAATGGTTTTCTCAGTTGAAATATTTCTAATGTGGGTACTGACTTAAAATTTACAACAGATGTTGCCAACAACCTAAATGTTCCATGCAAGCAAAGAAGGAAAAAAAAAAACTTAAGCAAAATATTTCATATACAAATTGGTAAAAAATTGGAATTAGTTTATGTTGTGGAAAAAAAAAAATATTTCCAAGCATTTTTAAATGAAATAACTTAATAAGGTTTATTATTTTTCCACAACAGTTTATAAATAGTAAGCACTTATAAAGTAGTAGTAGTAAACACAGAAACGTACAAAATACTTGGTGAATGGAAACTTTCTTCAGATCTGAAAGGTTCAGGGATCCTTTTTATCCAATTGGATCTTCAGTTCTTTCCATAGTCTTTTATTGGATGCAAGTCAGGTAATTGACAGGGCCACTCATTGTAGTTTTACTGTCTTTCTCTGAAACCAATTTCTTTGGATGTGTGTTTGAGACTATTAACTTGGTTTGGAATCCAAGCTCATTTCATCTTCAGATTCCCATCAGTAAATTTCGTTGTACACTTTCTCTTTTAACCTTTACTTCAGTTAATTAAAGTATTTTAGCACCATAAGCTGAAAGATAATCTTCATCATGTATTTCCTACCTGCAAGCTTCACTTTTCTAATTGGCTTTTAGGGCTGATGTGCACAATAATTTCTCCTCCAATCATAACGTATGCAAAAACATAAAAGAAATTCAGCTTTGTCCTCATCTAGGCAGAATGTTTTCTCCCAGAATTGTACTGCAGTGGAGGCCATTGAGGTTGAGAGCATTACTTACTGTTTTTACAGGAAAGCCTGCCATTTCCAGGTTTTTTCTGCAGCTCTCTGTGAGTGCTCTTTGGCTTTTGGTAAACACTCCTGATTATGGTTTTGACTCTTCTCTCAGAAATATTATGAAGGGCAGCTGACCTTTGATGGTTTTTGATGAACTGATGTTCATTTCACTTTTGGATTATGATTCCAATGATGCTAACTGAAACATTCTAAAATTTAGAAATGAACCTTTAACCACTGCCAGCAGTGTGAATGCTTTCTAAGTACAGACTGGTTCTTGTGGTTGCCTTTGAATTTTCTTCATGTTTATTACTTATTTCCTAGAGTTAACTTTAGAACAATGATACCATTAAAAATTATTAAACAGAATAGAACCTTGACACATTCCTCTTTAGGTCCATTAATAAACCCCCATGTCTGTACCTCAGGGTTATATGTTTGATTGCGGTTATACTAATATTATCGCTTTGTGTTACTTCAGAATAGTCAATTTCTTTATTTCATGGTGAAAAGTAAGAAACAATTGCTATACAAAACCAAAAAGTATAAATCTCTGTAAAAACCTTTGCCCCACCATCTCATAATTTGAATTCTGCCAGTGACATATTCCTAACAGCCGACATAAGAGATGGGAAGCGTTCTGGTCCTTTAATTCAGTCTTTTTTTTATGTCTGCAATACTGATGCACTGTATGGGTTAATGATGTAAAAACTGCACATTCACTGACATTTTTACTGTTGCTACATCTGTCTAAATAAGTTGCCAGTTCTCATAAGGTAAAGTTTTTAATAAAACTCATGGATGGATTTTTACTGCCACCCTCAGGCTGATACATAAAAGTGCAAGTAATCTTAAGACTGACCACTATGGAATCTGAAGATGTATTTTTTTTTTCATTCCTGTTGTGCTGAATAGAGAGAATATTCAAAACCATGTATTGAATTAAAATGTATTTTTCTCTAAATAAAATTCTGTGACAGTTATTTCTGTTGACCATGCAGCTTGCTGTTTGTTCATGTTTCTGTTCTGAAACTGCTGAGCCGTCTTCAGGAGGAAGTGGAGCACATTCAAAATCTCACAGTGTTCCCTTTGTTACACAGCTGCTGCATGACCTGGATAAACAAGATGAGGCAGACAGAAGAAACATTTGAGGGCAACAGTGTTGCCCTCAAATGTGTTTTGGGCCAAAGCTCAAATTAAAATGTTTCAAATCAACAAAAACACTTTTGAAGTATTGGCAATTATAGGATGGTATTAATTAATGAATCTTTACATTGCAGGCATGGCTAATACCATGCTAAGCTGGACTGAAATGTAAAAAGGTTTGCAATGTATTCAGCAAAAAAATTTATAAAAACCTTAAAAATTAGACCTATTTTTATGTGCTGAGGCTTACATAATGTCAATCTTTGACCCTCAAGCTTTGTTTGGAGACAAGATGAGGCTCAATCACATAGGGTTTTGTGTCTCTGACTTATTTTGTAGGCGATATAACAAGTTATTTGTTTTAGTAGTAAGTCAAACTTACTTACCCCCTTACTTTGCCACTGCAGTGTAATGTTGGTTGCTTGTTTGTTGTTTTATTCTACTTCTAATTATGTGAAGCACTTTAAATTTTCTTGTTGCTACAAAATTGCCCTTCCTTTGCTTAGACAAAATCTGGATTTTGAAAACCACAGATCCAAAAAAACTCAGCAAATTTCAAGCCGATCTATCTAAATGTCTTGGAGGACTGCAGTGGCTAGAAATCACTAGATGTCCAACTTGCAGTTTGTTGTAGAACTTGAGTCCCAAAAGTGTTTTTAGTAGGTCTTGGGAAGCACTAAAAGTGTATAAAATTACGTAATATTATATGGACATTTCTAGGGGGCTCCATGGGTGTCAGTTTTAGGACCTACACTTGTTTACCATTTAACAACTTGGGTCCTTGTTTTACAAGTGCAACTGTACATTTTTATGCTGATGATTCAGTCATTTATCAGTTGCCTCAGTTTTTGAGCACTTCTAGTCAGCGTTTGGCAGCTTTCAGCCTCAATTATCACAACATGCTTCTACTGAATCCAAGAATAAGGTGCCCTCATTTCTCCCTTCTGTCACTACCACACGGGGTGATTTTGAAACATTTTACAAATATTTTGCCATCCCCATAGATGAAAATGTAACTTTCAAAGCCCACACTGAAAATCTGTTCAAAAACTTCAGTTAAAACTAGGCTTTGTTGATCAAAAACAACGTTTTTTAACAAACAATGCCTGGAAAAACTTGTTTCTGCCACTTTTAAGAATATTCTATACTTAGGAAATAATATGTACGATGGCCTCTACCAGCTCTTTTCACCTCTTGGTGCTGTCTATCATTGAACAGTTGGATTTGTCACAGGAAGCAAAGCCCTCACTCACCATTGCACCTTACATCCTTTAATTACACACTTGCAGACTCTTACACAGGTACATTTTCATTTACAAATCTATCCTCCATCTGGTTCCATCATACTTGTCATGTTATATTTCACACAAAAAGCAATACCACAGCTTTTGCTCTCAGGACATAATTACATTCAGTGTTCCATCAGTGCACCGAGCTTGTCAAAAAAGAAAAATAAAATAAATAAAGATTCTCCTTCTCTGACCCTGACACCTGGAACATGCTTTAACAGCACCTAAAGCTCCTTTATCTGGTTACACTTGAGGATTTCAAAATTCTAATAAAGTAGATTGTATTATTGTTGTTATCTTATTTGTTGTAGATGTATGTAACAGGTCTCTCTTATGAATGAGATGATAAATCTCAAGGAGGATTATTAATACTATCTCTTTCATAAAGTAAGGTAAATGAGGGGGATATTTTGAATATTTCAAGGGGGCACTGAGGAGTTTTATATTTTGCTACTTTTTAATGAAACCCTTGAAATGCTCACATTTCAAACATTACAGATGCTTGTGCAAAATGTTGTGAATTTTTGTATAGATTTAGGCCTCCAAAAAGCCACGTCATTTCAAGGGAGAATAATAAACATTCAAATTCCAATAGACCTTTGAAGAGCTTTCACTGCTCGGGCCTAATGAATAGCTATTAAAATTGAATTTGACAAGTCATTTCATATTATTTCCCAAAGTGAGTCACATATCCTAATTGAATGGAAAAACCAAATGTCTATCATTCGAAACTGGACTTGCTCCATTTCTGACTGGAAGATATGGAGGATATTTTGACATTGCCCTGGATGTCCTAACAACTGGCTGCTGGCTGACTGTGACAGGTTCCAATTCTAAAGCCTGGCAGATCCCCACTCCAGTTCTCTCAAGCTGTCAAAGGCCTATTTGCTGAGGTGGGTAGGGAAATATTTGGAGCAAGTAGCCTGAAGCAGCTGTCATGTTTTCAGCAGGTGGGAGATATGGATGGTGGTTTGTGAGCATTATTGAGCCTTGCCCTTCTTGAGCATAATGAGGAACAGCAAATCTCTTTTGTTCCAAAGGAGAAGAAGTCAGCAGTCATGTTAAAATTCTCAGCTTTTTCAAATATATGTTCAGCTCATATAATCTGTATAATCTGCTAGCTCAGATGGGAACTCATGTTTCTTTACTTTTCTATCACAGACTTTATTGTTATAAAGTAAATTGTTCATTAAAAAAAAATGTCTCCACCAAGAGTATTATTTGTATTGATAAGTATTTTATTCTGGATATAATAAATAATGTTAGTGTGATTTAATAGCATGTCAGCAAGTAAAATTTTTACTTGTTTAGTTAACAGATGAAACCTGATACTAATCCTATAGTTTCACACTTTGTCAGTTTCTGTAATTTCTGCCCTTTCTATGTTATCCCAAGGCATTTTTTATATCCACTTATTATTTGTTGGCATACCCTAATCATCACCACAGGACAGAGCTCTAATGATGTCCTTTCAAGCTATGATCACACTGTCAAGGAGACTAATGAGAATTGTTATGTCACTGATTACTCTGAGCGTATCTAATAAAATACCGGCGAATGGGCCAACATTTTAAATGGGCTGGCTGACTGTGTAAGATGAAATGAAGGTTTTTAAAAGGTTTAACTAATTTATCCCAATGCATTTAAAGTGTAAGGTAGCTGGAAAAAATTGGGACTCACTACCATCTGTGTCATTTGTAGATTTTATATTTTAGTGTAATAAATGTATGCTTTTTGTAAAGTGATTTGGAAGATTCTGGTACTGAGATTTTTATTCATTGGTGAGAAAAACCATATGTTTAACAGGGAAATAAAATTATCTTAAGTTAAAATACAATTCATTAAAAGCAAAGATTAAAGAGATCTGAATATGTTGTCAGCATGACTAATTTTGGCCTCGCAACAGAAACATTTCAGAAGTTGATGTTAAAATGTTTGGCTGATACATATTAAGAATAAATGAGGTTTTCTAGTTTTTTATTTTTTATTTTATTTATTTATTTTTTTCAATTACAGCATCTTGGTTAATGACCTAATTGTGCATTTAGAAGCAAGCACAAATTTTTAACTTCAGGCTAGAAAAAAAAAATAAAACTAATTATGGAACCAGCATACCAAGCTGGAAAAAGTACTTGTAAAGCATTAACAACCAGATTTTTTTTCAAAGGTAACTGAACCATGAGATTGGATATTAGGATTTGTAGCTAGTAGCAAAGCAAAGCACGACAGGATGTGTGTTGACTTAGTATCTGTGAGGTACAATTAATGTGTTATATTTTAAAGTTGTTGATGTGGTGAGCTGGATTAATCTAGGGAATAAAATATACTTTTTCCACAACTTATTTAAATGACTCAAGAAATATATTTTTAAAGGTAAAACTGGGAAAATGTAATTTTTAGCTGCAACTACTAGAAATATTGGTTAAAACTGCTCAGCTAATAGAATCAGAATCAGGATTATTTTTTTTTCTAATGTCATTTTGAATTAATAAACCCCAAAGGAATTTTAAAAATAGCAACTCTCGAAGAAATACAAATCCAAAAACTAGATTTACGTCACTCCAAGCATGAAAATATTGGAATTATATGATTATCTGACTTAGTCTCTGTATGACTTGACTGAACTGATTCTAATTCTGTAAAAACGCTTTATCTGTTTGTCTTGAAATGATGCAACATTTGCTGTGAATCTGTGCTATATAAATAAACTAAACTGAACTAAATTAGTATCAGATGTGAACTGAGCACACCAGATACCAATAACCAAGCAACATTTAAAGTCAACTTAAACCGAGCATCACAAACAGGCCATTGTGATGCCCTGTTTGAACTTAATCTTTATCATGACTTTATGCTTAACGGCACTGAAATCCTGCTTTGCGATTGAACAGGCATAACTCATAAAAGGCCAGTGAATGTACCGGTATGTAGGTAATCTATTTTTAACCAGGTATATTTCATTGAGATTAAAAATTAATTTTTCCAAGAGACACTTGGCCAAGACTTGCAGTAACACATCGACAATTACACGTCAGTTTCTGTATAAATGTTTAGTGGTTTAGTACATTGTGTGTGACTTCAAATGTTTAGTTTTACAAGAGTTGAGCCAGGAAAATTACTGTACCTTAAATTCCACCTGTTTCTTTTGGATAGAGTGCAAGGATGGTTAGTTGAGCATAACATTTATAAATTTGATGCTGACTACGAGAAGATATTATTAGCCTTTATAATCTTCCTAAATGTATCTAATCTGTAACACCAAAAAGAGCTTAGTTTTGCCTTTTACTTTGTGAAAGTATGAGAAGTTTGGCTTTCTAAATTTCAAAATATTTTATAAAAAAAAAAAAAAAAGAAACATGCCAGTTTCTACAGAAATTTTCTGACTTACCACTGTGCAATGGAGCGATTTTATGTGTTTGCACAGCTTTTGAGTTAAAAGCTCAATGGCTAAAACCAGACAATCCAGAAGGATTTTTTTCCTAAAAAAGCAAGGTCTCAGGAAAAGGCGCATGACTGCCAAGCATGGTAGGTGGACATGCTTTATGGCATATGCAATTATGTTCTCACGACAATGAATGCTCACTGGCTGTTTTTGCAATTTTAGAAACACGTGTTCTCCTTGTTTTTCTTGTTGCTTCACTGCAGCAGAAAATGAAAAAAAAAGAAGTCTTCAGCAGATACATCATGCTCGACTAGAGCATACATTGTCTGTTTCAGTGACATGATCACAGCACAGTCAGCGTCATGCCAGACAAATTAGTTGTGTCCCTGCTGCTCAAAGGATTATTCACTGTGCAACAGCTGCATGCAATTATATCACCATTGAAGTATCCTTGTATGTGCAGCTGGTTTGGCAATAATTGTACTTGACCCATGTCTTTTCCTGTACATGTCTTGCACTGACCCTTTTGGACAAATTTAAAATAAAAACTAAAAGTTTCAGACAAAAATTTACATTATTTGCATAAGTTCTTATATTACGTTGGGTCATGTGCAAATACAATTCTTTGTCCACAAAAATGACAATGTGCAAATTATGTTCCTATAAGAAAAAATTACATACTAAAATTGTCATTACATCTCTGGGCCACAGGATGGCAGTCTTTTATAAACTTTGAGCAGAAAATATACTTTAGTCGTTTAAATAAAAGTAACTTCTTGATCGTAGTTACCTAATGAAAGTATAGATCACATCTATTTTCACAACAGTTATTAATATTTAGTAGACCTGAAATAATCAGTTTAAAAAGAAATGATTAAAAATTATTTATACTTTCTTTTTCACTTTAGTGTTTTTAACAGAGAAAAATTAAAAAAAAAGAAGAAAAAAACGTATTGCTTATCTAATTAAAAAAAGTTTTGATTACCAGTAAAGGTCCCAGTTCATCATGCTGTTTATCACCAGCATACTAACGGGTTATTTCATAGAAAAATAGAAATGCTTTGTAACATTTGCTGAGTAATAGATATCATTTCAGGGATGTCATTGTAATCCTTCATCATATGTGATTTTTGGGGAAAGGCTTCTTCCACTTGTCAAAGCTGTCATAGTACATAAAACATCAGTTTGGGAGAGCAAGTACTATTACTGGTCAATCTAATGCTAGTTTAACTTCTGCCTGTTCATATAAGCAGAAAACCTGGATAATAGAGAAGATATTAAAACAGCAGGATGCAGAAGTTAAACGAAAATCTTTATACAACTTTATTTAATCCTCATTGTGAAAATGAAAACATTGTTTCACCTTTTGATAGGACATCTTGTGCTTCGATGATCATCATTTTCTTTCTGCCTTGAGATTTAGTTAATTAAACCCTGAAAAAACATCAGCCTCTGTATTTCAAGCATCTTATTGCCAATCATCTGTCGTCCTATTATCCTGCTGCATCATTGCCATTCTTCACGCAGTCTTAGTCACCATCTGCCAAAATCTGAATAATGAAGCATCATTACTACATTTGCCACCCAAATGCTGGCACAGTCTTGTGAGGGTTTGCTAATTTGCCTTTGTTGATCTCCTCAGCTCTCAACTTTTAGAATTACAGTCATCACTGTAAAGAGTTTTAAAAAACAGGATAATTACTGTCATTTTTACATTTGAGTACATATTCTGTGTATTGGGTTGTTGAACTTGTCATTTTACTTAAGCTCAGTTTAATCCAATATATGTAAAGTTTTTTCAAATAAAAAGAACATGTAAAATCATTGCACACCTTCCTGGAGGAGGGTAATCCATTGAGCTATTGCTGCCAAGAACTTTCTCCATCTATAGATAATACATTTATCTATAGATGTATTATCTATAGATAATACATCTCTTTATCTGGTTTGCAACACATATTACTGATCCACCTAACTACATGCACACTCTTTTTAATCCAGTTAGTACAACTGGTTCAGAGTTTATCTGTTTAGCTGTCTTTCTCTCCTGGATGAAGCTGGTGAAAAGCTACCACATCTATTAACTAGATGACTTAATCTCTAATACGATAAAAACTCTAGGAGAAAAAGATTCTGTGTTTTTGTGGTTGTGCTCTGTCATCTGAAACCACATTTGGTCACAGCAGATGGCCACACATACTGAGACGTGTTTTACTGGAGGTTTCTTCCTGTTAAAAGGTACTCAGATATTTCTACTGTCCCCACGTGATTTCTCAGGATAACAGATTTTTGCAAACAATAATGTCTTGATGCAAGCAATGCTCCAACAAGCCTGGCTTCCATAAATAGACATACTTTTACCAGTTAGAATAAGAGGAATCATATCAGAATATATATAGTTAAATTTGCATCAATCTACAATTGAACTGATTTGACAATATATTTCTGTATAAATTTGATCAATTTATCCTGGCGAGAGCCTTGAGATAGCGTTTGTTGCAAATTAGTGCTTTAAAACAACTGGATTGAATTAATCTGCATATACTTATACAAACATGAGGATGTAATAGATTTTACTTAAAGTTGTTGAGTGGATATTTTACAATTTTTATGCTCTGGTTACAACTTTGACTTTGTTCTTAGCTTTCAGTAATAAAATCTCCATTTTACTAGCTTTTTATTAATGCAGCCATATGCAGTATATGAGACTAATCATCATCCAATAATAAATAAATAAATGGAGTCCATCTGCGTGTCATTTAATCTCATTGTAAATACTGCATTTTAGTAGTGAAGGCGTCAGAAGTTTGTTATAGAGCATTTGTGAACAATCAATCTGTTGTTCACTTATGTTGTGGAGAAGAGCAATGGATATAAATATGTATGTAAAGTCATCTGGGTGGTTCTAGGTTTGAAGTCCACAACTTTTTTTGCAGCAAAACAAAAAACACAAACAAAAAAAACTCACAGAGTTACTGTTTTTGAATAAGAATGTTTTTAGAGCATTAGACTAAAGTTCTATTAAATCACTGAGTCAATTCATTCATGTCTCCTTCAATTAGCATTTTCCATTTGAATCTTCGAAGACTTTTCTGTGTGTATCTAACCATCTGGTGAGCAAGCTTATGTCTCAGTTGAAAGCATTAAAAAGCAAAGTAAGTGTGGCTAAACTACTGCAAAGATTTTTTCTTTTGTTGTTGTTTTTGCTTTTAGATGGTAAGTGGCTAAGAGCTTACAGTGGTCATACTGATGGAAATATGGAAGCTGAATATGACAAACCCTAACTTGCTTTCATTAAAGCTTCAGAAGAACTCTTTGATGTTTTCAGACTCTGTTCCTCGAGTCAGTATTAGACATAAACAGAACTCATGCTGCATATGTGTGGGTGTGTTTTATTTATACATTTTTTCAAGATATGCCTCTTGCATGATCATTTGTTTTGTCTATATTTTACCAACAAAAGGAAATAAAAATAAAACTATTGCCATTTTTTGAGAATATTGTTTTTATGATTACATTGTTATGTGATTTAGTTATTAGAAATGGTTTACACCCCTTAAAAACAGCTCTAAGTATGTTTAAACCTAAAAGTGTATTTCTAGCTGTAAGCAGCAGAAGCCCCTGTTTAGCTGACCACTCAAATTGGGTTGAAATGATTTACTAATCTGGATACGGACGTTTTCTCAATCGACAAGCTTAAAGTGATCCCGCAGAGTTTATTTTTGGGAAACTATTCTAGATGTTCCCTTCACATAAAATTTAGTTGAAAAGACATTGTCTTTGTTGTAAACAACATGGTAATATGGTTGAAAAATGCAAGGTAAGAGGTGATTAATTATTTAATGTATTTATTGACATCTTAAAGAGTTTTAAAATAGATTTGATCAAAGGGACTGAACAAGAAAGCATTTCAATCTCCTTTTTTGGCCAAACAGTCAGATTTTGAATGTTTTTTATCTTTGATGAATAAAGATAAGAAGTGGTTGGCCAAAAATAGCTTAAAATTCCACTGATGAAGTCTTAGCAGCTAAGAGATTCACCGTTCCAAATGTGACTTTGACAACACAAATGTTTTAAAGCAAGTTTTATATTATACATAATATTGTCAACTATTAGGAATTGAAAAAAAATTGATATTCCTTAACACAATTTTCAGGTGAAATGGGGTGAAATTATCACCCCATAAAGGAATATCTTTAATATACATGTGTCAGGACAGCATTAGGAAAAATAAAACTGAAAATATTCTGCAGGTGACTGTTATTATAAAAAGCATCTCATAACTCTATGACATTTTTAAACCTCTGTGGCAATGTTTTAGCGTTTAAGTCTTCCTCTAAATGTATAGTGCACAGACAGTCTTCAGTGTCTATATTCGCGGACAATTTGTTTACCTTGAGAGTAGGTAGCTGTCTTGTGAATTGACAGCAGCTTTCCTGGATTTGACACTAAAAGTCTGCAGTGCTTTCAGACCAGAGTTTGGGGGGCTTACTGGGGGTAATGGGCGATGGTGCGCTCCCCGGATGACTACACACAGTTAAGGGTTTTTTCTCTGGTCGTATTCTCAGAACATAATGTAACAGAAAGATGATGCAACCATCAAACTGACAAGCGTTCATCTCTGCAAATAGAAAAATTATGGCATGCAATTTACATCATAGTGCAATGCTAAAAAAGAAAAGACAGTAGGTGAAAGGAATGGGTTGAGAAAAATGAATGCATATGTAAATTATTGCAAATGAATAAATAAACATAAAAAACAAACAATTTCAGCCTCAGCCTTTAAGGTCAGTATTGTGTGCTTATCAAAAAACCCTATTTCACAGAGTTCTTTTATCAGAAGGAGCAGCTGGCATCAGCAGTCAACCACTTGCAACACATAAAATCTTTCATCAACATTTAAAAATTGTGGGACTGCTTGCAAGAATTTGGCAGCATGCTGTGGCAGCACCTCTAGAAATGGGGTGCCACTGACAATCAAAATGAAAACAAAAAAAACAAATAAGAATTTTGGATGTTTTGCTGCATGTTATTTTTGGTGAAACATAAAAATTAAAACCGTGAACATGTCTATATATATATATATATATATATATATATATATTAAATCTCTCAGTGTCCAAGTAATTTTTTGAAGAACCTTTTACAAAAGAAACATTCATCCATTAAGTTTTTGTCTACATCCACTCATTTTTGCATTGTCGCAATGGGGAATGTTGGCTACTTCTAGTAATCACTGGTTGAAAGTACACTCTGCAACTCAAATATCACAACTTATTAAAAAATTCCCACTGCTTTCTTAAACTGATGTGTAAAAATTGTTCTGCTTATTACTCTATGGAACCTATATGGCCTAGCCTGGCCATTGTCTTCCTGTGCAATTCCGCTCTGTAAAAGTTATTGCATCCATCACAGTGTGGGCTTTCTTCACTCGACTCAGATTGTCCCCAGTTGAGTTTTGATTGGGCCAATTGCCAAACAGAAGGAGGAGTTGTGAACTATAACGTCGATATCATGCGCTATTTTAGAATTGTATTCTGTCTGTAGTTTTAGCATTGGTAAAGGAGGAAGTGAACGAAGCCATGTTGGCCTCTCTTCTAAATATTTAATTAACCTTAACAGCTTTCTCATTCGGACACTTATTCGACACGTCTTTCTTCGCAGTGGAGGATGGCTGTTTATAACGCAGGATGCTTTTTAGCATCGACTGGTACATTACATATGTCCTGAAAAAACATTAGCAATTGGGTAAAATTTCAAACCTCGCCTCCAGGAAGTGATTGTTTCTCAATAGCCTAGAGGCCAAGCCCTCTATATGAAGCAAAATGTAGAACAATGGGTTGGTATTTACCAGGCTATCTGTGGCCAATCCTACTCAGTGGAATCATTAGAACACTATCATCAGGTTTGCACAACACTGCCAAACCCCTTGCAAAAACTATTCACCAAAGAACCCAACTTTTTTTTTCCTTTGGTCCTGATATAGCTAAATAGTAAATTGCTATCAAAGTTATTCTGGTTTACATGAAAACGACGTTAGCTGGAGAAAGTTAATCACATTATGGTGCAAGATCTTCACTATTCAAAAAATTACTGTATCTTGTCAGGATGCAAATCATATGCAGACATTAATTACGAGGAATAGAGCTAGAGAGAGAAGGACAGAAAGAGCGAGAGAGCGGGAGGGAGAGATAGAAAACTTGGATCTTAATTAAAAAAAAGGAGCTCTCAAGCTTTTTAAATGTCTCGGGGAGCATATCCAGTTACTTAATATAGGTTTTTGAAGTCACATGGTTCTCGTCAAAGATGAAAATTCATAGCGCTATTGAATGTAAGTGCAGTGTCATGAATCAGCTGTTCAATCGTTTTTTAAGTGGCCATAGACGGTGTAGTCTCTATGTCTGGTTTGGGTCTTTTCCCCTCAAACATCGTTTGAATTCCTTCAGCACCACCTTTCATCTAGTTTTATTTCTTACATGGGGGATAACTCATTGCTTTTACATTAGCTTGTAGTTGGTAAAATGAACCATAAATTTACTTTATGTTGTACTGGTGCAGAGTGCGTCGCCTTTTCCACCTGTCTTAATAACTCTCATCCTTCCGGTATGTTTTATTGTTCAGCATAGATGTGGCACCATTGGCTGTCTCTTGCTTCATATGCTGTTGTTTGTCTAAGAGACAGATTGACTTTACCGTGCAGAGTACATCCTATCACCTCTTAAAAACTTATTCAGAATACATCACATTAACATCAACAGCAGCATATTCAGGTAAATGGGTGTTTTTCTTTGGTTCATATTTTAAAGCAAATTCAAGCCTTTAAAATTGGCTTCTTATCCATTCATTCACTCAAACCTCATATAGCTCTAACAAACACAGCGATTACCCACTATTGACCATATCACAAACACTGTGGGATTTTAGTGTTTTACACACAAACACTTGAGAACTATTTAAGCAACCAACCAACCTTCCAACTGGAAGACAACCGCTGTACTACCTAACTCAGGAATAACCTTGCATGGCAGATGGTTTGTTACTCTGGAGTCTTTCTGTCGCCTATCGTTTTGCGGCCAGGAGCCCTTCAGGTCCACCTCCACTCCACTAAATCATCACCTTCTAATCTCCTGTAAACACTTCCTGACTGTGGGGCCTCCTTGGCACTGCCAATGTGAGGGCGTGCCAGCCCCTCATACCCATTACCAGTGTTAAGCCTCAGCTCCTCATCCCCAAACTTCACTCCTTGAAGTAAAGCTGAGTTCATGTGATTATTACTTCGCCTTGCGCCGATGTCAATAATCCTCTGGCAACAAATCTTAAAAAAACAGAAAATCAATTCATTCCCTTCCACAGCTGTCTTTCCTTGCCTATCATTTGCAGCCAAGATTATACACATCAGAAAATTTTGCTTATTTAATCCAAACATATTAGTACATATACCTTTTTCTGATCCCTGTTATGACTTAATTTATGTTTTTTTTACATATAAATATTTCATGTTTTACTGATGAGTGAACTTTTGGAATAAACTTGCAATGATTTGCATATTAATAAATACTAAAAAAGGAAGGAGGGGACTAAACAAACACATTAACACCTTTGTGAATAATCTAAACTGGTAGAGAATTCATTTTCTTCTTCCCAACTCTAAAAACTACCCCTTCTCCTGCAGCAGCCGGAAACAAAGTAAAGCACCAAAGGAGACCTTAAAAGGAAACGTACAGTGAAAACATATCATTGTTGCAATCAGAGAACGTTTCTCTTCATCTCTGTTCAGCTCCCTGTGGTCTATGCCTCCTATTCTCCCAGTTTTCTCATTTTCCCAGTGCACTGCAGCTCCTCCCTCCACCTCTCATCAGCCGCCCCTCCCTCTTCCTCTCTTTTCTCTGCTAGGTGCAGCATGTATGTGAGCGTGTGAGCCAGCAGAGCCGCCTGTGTGTTTACATGTCAGCCTATCAGTGCTGCCGGAATTAGCGCATCTGGAGAGGACGAAGGCATTTCTCAAATGCCCCTTAGACGAGGGATTCTCATCTCTGCGTATGCTGTCCTTACCAGTCTTAATCTAGCCCGTCCTGAATCCTTGCAGCCCCGACTCCATGCTTTTGGAGGCATTTTGAATTTCCTTGGCAACATGGAGCTGCCTGAATTAGAATTCTCTGCATGACAGTCCTGGTAAGTACTCTGTCTCTATGGTGGGCTTTGAGCACTGAGTCACTGGATCAGATTTATTATGGTGCAGTGGTGGGGCTATGGGATCGGCAAGAGGCAAATTATTGTGAGGAAGAAAAAAACTGAGTACCCTAAGCAAATGGAGGGGATGTATAGAAGGAGACTTATGCTCAGATGAAAGCTCTTGGTCTTAATTGTGCTTTGTCACCCGGAGAGGCTTTATCTTTCTCCTCTAAAATCTTAAAATTGTGAAGGGACCATATTTAAATGATATGTGCATGTAATTAAAGTATACATTACATTGGTTAGATACTTTTTGTAGTGTTTTCACAAATGCATGTGCTCTGTAGTTATGTTATGTCTTTGCTTGCATCTGTACAAAATGGTTTTGGTCCCTCCTTTTTATGCCACACATAAAGGTGCAAATGAGAGAGCAAAAGTGTCCTTTTTATCCCTCCCACCCCCAGTGATTTTTTTTTTTTTGCCAGGGTGGTTTGCTGTTGCTTCCTAATCTGCTCATTAACATTCATGTTTTTTTGTTTTTTTTCAAAATGGTAATAAACTCATCAGGACTGACACACTTTCTCATAAAGCGCTTGCTGCTGGCCATTTCCTGTGGCAAACAGGGATGCTGTTGCAGGTGTTTGATTTGCCACAGGTTAGACAGATGGATGGCAGTAGTGTTGATGGTGAGGGTGGGCATGGGGGGATGGGTTGTGGTGGTAGGGTGACTTTGTTTGATTATTTATGGAGGCCAAATGAACAATATCTCAAAGCTCCATTTTTTATTGCTTCTTTAAAATCATGGCTGATACACTCCAGCAGGCAAATGGCAATAAAGGGACTGGTTCTCTCTCTTTTTTAGCAGTGCAGCAACATCCACTGCAAGCAAAAGACCCCCAACAGTCTCTGAGGGAAAAGAGACTGTTGTTTGAATCCAGATTTTATGAACTATGCAGAAGCATTTAATTGGAACCCACTTGTCAGGTTATGATGGCTGACTGGATTCTCTTTCCTGAGTTATTATTCATGCACATTATTGTGTCAGAGCATCCACAGATTCAGAATAATCAAGCAAAATTCTTGGAACGTAACGTTGAAAAGGTTTCTTGGAACTCTTGAATCATTCTTTGCTACTGTCAAAATCAAATCTGTTTCTGGTTTGTAGGTCTTTGTATTCTACTGTCTATATAAAATTGACAGTAATTTTATTTTCTTTTTTCTTATGTGAAAAAAAAAATTACAATTTGCTCGACTTTAAAAATGTGTACCATATTACCATTTAATATAACTTGTCAGATAAAGATCAAGCCATTATTTTGACAGGATCTTCTCCTGAGCTGTGAAATTTCATTTTACCATCATTCACGTTAGACATTAGCTGCTGGAGGGCTGGGGTTTGGGCAATTTCCAGATTAACTTGGTCTGCTTAATTTTGTCAGGCTCAACAAAAAAAAAAGCAAAATCTGGATAAATGTTTGAGCTGGTATTTCCTAAGACAGCAGAACAAACAGAAACTGCAGCAGCTAGAAGGATCTCTGGAGTCCTGGAAACATCAGCTGTTAATTTGGGGCCACCTTTGCTTGTCAGCTTTGCTAGTCAAATACACTTGATTAATAGCAGCAGGGACAAACAACAAAAAGGCAAACCCACAGAAAGTCAGTTGGAAAACTTCAGCAAAATTGTTTTGTTTTTTTCAAGGCCAATGCCTGATGTATGTTTTTTGACCACATAATAAGTTGGAGCTTACATACTAGCTGAGAAGCTAAAAATACAACACAAAAACAATAACATTTGTCCACTCCATTTCACTAGCATAAAGCACAGAGTTCAAATAAAGAAAATGTATTCAAGTCATCATTATTCATCATTCTTTTCTCTCGTCATTTTTACTCAAAACAGATTGCTGCTTCAGTTTTACTGAAGGGAGTAATAAAACAGAACAAAAACATGCATTGGGTGTGTTACTATTACAAGCCTAACAATAAAAATACCCACTAAAACAAAATACTGGTATAATTTGGAGTCAAGTGTGCTTCAAATTTGGGTAAGTCTCCCTCTCATCTACACAAAACATAAATGTTCAACTGCTCAGTTGTGTAGACTTTGGCTGGGTATCAGTTCTGCATATTACAGTTTTGACCTTTCGACCTGCTGATCTTCAGATGATCTGTATGAACTACTAAGCTAGCTAGTACTAGCTGATGTCACTATTTGAACAGGCCATGAACATGTTGACTTATACTCTAAATGGTTTTCATATTTTCTTTAGAAAATGCTTCTTTGTGACAGTTTAATGGGACATACTGTATATTCCACAGAACATTTACCATAAACATTCCATCAACTATTTCTGAAATTCATATTAGATGATCAAAATTAGTTTAGTGACGAAAAACCAAATGTTATCATTGGCACATTTTGATTCTATTCTAAATGACAGCAATACACCTCAATAACTTGAAGAGGGTAATTAGTCAGATTTCCTGTAAAAAGGGGCCACACAGAAAACTACCAAGAAATTCAACTAGAATTTAAAGAAGACAAGTCAGTTTGTTTATGGATTACAAACATCTTAGAGAAAATATGCGTTGTTTTTTTTTTATGTAAAGTTCTTGACTCCTTTTGAATCCAAAACAATCTTTAAATCAATCTACATGTTATTTGTTTATAAAGCCTAACAGATATTGGAAATCAAATTATGAAATAAAATATTAATGGCCTTCACTATGATATCTTAGTGGTAAATAAATCAGCTACTTTTTCTTTTCTTTTTTTTGCACGTAGGCAACATGGTGTAAGCTGATTTTGTTTTTTTCTGAATGATTGCAAGCCTTTAAGCCAGCCCATGTAATCTTGAAAGTCCTAAAAAAAAATTAACTACAATGCTGAAAATTTTTACTTGCCACTATTCAAATGGCAATTATTAATAAACCAATTGAGCCTTAAAAATATCATTCAACAAAATTCTGTTCACATAACAAAATAGCATACATAATTGACATTTCTGCATAAATGTATTAGGGGGTTTCTCCAGTAAGCATAATGCTGTATTATTCTATTTTTTTCCTGTGACCTTTTTAAAGCTCCATTCTTTTCTAGCTTTTTTTGCATTGAATTGTTTTTCCACACCACTTGACTCTGGCAATATTTGCCTTGAAAAGCTCAATCAGTTCTCTCTGTATATATTATACACCATAATAGATATCAGAATTGTTTAAAGGACCAGCACAAATCATCACAGCAGCATGTCATTAAAAAAGTATGGAGATAATAGTGGACAAAAACAGAATAAGGTCACACTATTGTGGTGCCATCAATTAAACATGAGTCTAATGGGGAATTTGATCTCTATCCCTACTTATTTAACTTTTACTTAAAATTTTAACTTGACTTAAAAAAACTGGACAGCATTGAAATAGTTTGAAATTATTTGAACTGAATTTGGATCACTTGGGACTCTAACCAGTTGACTTGTAAAGTGTCAAGAAATTATGTAACTTCAGTAATTTGGCATTTTATAAATATGAAAAAAACTAAATTGAATGTGCTTAATTACTTATAAAATGTCATGTGACTTTGTATGAAACTCTAAAATTTGAATTGAATTGTTCTAAATTGGATCTGATTAGGACTATGTGAGTAGATTTGATTGAAATAATTTGAATTAACTTGAACTGTATTTGGACTAATTTGGATTCTGCACAACTGACCAACAACTGGACTATTTTGATCATAATTATTATAATCTGAAGCTAAACAAATGAAGGAACTTAATTTGACAACGCAATCAACTTGTACAATAAATTTTGGATAGATACTCTATGCAAAAGAAAACCAACACTCAGCTTCAGTTTTGTCAGAAACTTTGCTAATATATATAGTTAAGTTGCATTGCATAGATTAGTACTTAAGAGAAATATAAGCTCCATTACTTTCAATTTACTTCTCTGAAAGCTTACAGAAAATTAAATGATGTTAATAGAAATATTGATGCATGATGTATGTAAGCAAGTTGTAAGTGACAGGCAGAAAGTAATCGATGCCTGGCAAGAATATACTTTAACCAAAATTTGAGACCGATTTATTCTGTTACCTTAAAAATTAGGAGAACTATTGAAGGAGATTTCAGAACAAACTTGAATGCAAGCTTAAATTGAAACTGTAAGCATTGTTAGTCTATTGCTATTTGCAATAACCACTTGCCAACTTTATGTTGTTTAATTTTAGGCTTTATTATCTTGACATTTATAAATAAACAAACCATTTCCAAGATGGAATCCATTAAAAGGCTGCATCAGATGTGTGTTCAAAGTAGTTGTAACTAATGGCTTTAGTCTTAGAGAATTTTAAAAAATCAATCCTGGTGCTAATATGTTGACACCCTTCAATACTTGTAACAGAGTTTTAGTTGATTGTATTAATTTGTATGTACTCAAATTATTAACACAGCATTAGTTATTATGGATACAAAAACACAACAGATTGGAAATATTATATTTTTAGTTTTTTACACAGCTAACTGTATTTGACATGACTGGTAGGTATGCAGCCCAGAGGGATGTGCCTTCACGTTTTATTGATGATCTGTCAGATAATCAGATAATCCATCCATCCAGGACAGACAGCCAGTCTATCACAAAGCTACAAAGAAACACACATGCAGTTACGCACTCATACCTAAGAGCAATTTAGACAGACCAAAGGACCTAACAGTCAGGTTTTTGAACTGTGAGAGAATAGAATACCAGGAGGGAACCAACACATATGAGGGGAAAACATCCATGTTCTATGCAGAAAGAGCCCAGGATCTCCATTCTGCAAGGGAACAGTGCTACATGTGTGCATATACTGAATATACACTTAATATCATCATAGCACTTTGGTGTTTGCTTAAAAAAGAAAATAAAAACTAAGCAGAGAGAACATATTCAAGGAGCATCTGAAGGTATGCTTGAGTCTGGTATGGTATAGCAATACATTATTGAGAGTGAATTGTGAGGTGGAGTCATTCTGGATCAGGCTTGGAACCAATAGATGGAATCAGATCCAATCTCACTGGTGTCCAGGGAGTATGAAGGCATATTGAACAGATCAACCTACAGGTTGTGGTTTTTATGGCAATTTTAAGCATTTTCTGTTCAGCTGTGTTGAAAAGGAAAGGATTGATAAGAAGTGTTTTCATGATGTGAGGGTTTGGGGTGGCAAGATTGATTTGGAAAGATGCTGGGTTTCAGAGAAGAATATACTGTTGTAATAAGATGAGCAATGCTACTCACTTTACCAGTCAGTGTTCACAATGGAATGTCTGGTCTGTATATGTAATCAATTTAATGCACTACTTATTTAATAAAGTTGTTACTTTATCCCAGATAAGCCAAATAGATAAACATATGCTTTACTTTTATTCTGACATGTGTAACTGCTATGTAAAATTCTCACTATAAATTTGGAATCAGATCTAAGTTAACTAAATGTAATAGTATGACAATCGACACACCATATATTTCTGGAGTTTATGAGCAGCAACACTTTGGGGAAAATAAAATATGAAATAGAAAACACTGAGAAGAATCTGTTTGGTAAGTGTGGCTGCATTTTTATATTTAGTTCTAATTATAGGCCATTTTATTTACATCTATAATCAGGGCACTTCTGCACATAACAGTTCATTTGTGATGGCCCAGAAATAAGAAATGGGTGAACCAACCAGAAAACATCTGGGATGTTGCTATTAAAACATTTTCCGTAACAAGATCTGTCTTGGACACATATGCAGCTCCATAATGGGCAACATCAAAGGAAATGATGGAGCATTATTGTGATAAATCCTCCCAGACTATGAGTGCTTATGCAATGTCTGCTGAATGGAGAGGTGACAGTCGAAGACAGATCTGTCACAGGATACTCAAATTTGCGTTCTACAAATGTATTCAGAAGGTCACAGTCCTGCTGCTCTGCAGTATCCTCATTTAATTTTAATAACAACAGCTTTACGCAAAATATGAGACAGTTAGAGGCTGTAGTAGAGGGACGGAGGACTCAGGCTGGCTCATTCATGAGTGCTTAGGTGGTTTTAAAGTCAGCCCAGCAGAATTTACAATTATGGAAACTGGAAGCTATAAGTAAAAATTTTGCATGGATTTTGTATTTTTTTTTATCTTTTTTGAATATGATTTTTTTAATATGAATTTTTTATTTATTTCGAACATGACAGAAGTATAAAATCACCCACATGAACAAGGAATGCAATAGACACATATTTTTGTACTACAATAATCTTAACATGCTTTCCATGCAGTTTGTAATATTTTGTATTAACCTGGGGTAGTTCCTGCAATCTTTATTTCTCTGTTGAATCTTTGTACGTTGGGTTCTTGATTCTCTGACTACTATTTTTATGACTGGGTTTTATTCTTTTGAGGCACAAATTCTAAAAATCTATGAAGAAGTAACGTAAAATTGACTCTATGCCACAGAAAAAACACAAATAATTAAACCCCTTTCTTTTTATTTTTTGTCTGGTCTATTATGTCTAGTGCTGAATGTGCTTCCAGTGAGCATTAATGCCATTCATTATTGAACCAAAAAACAGATCTGGATGTTACAGATGCATGCAGTGTACAAGGGTACAAGAAGGATCTTGTATCTGGTGTTCCATCAGGGATCTGACTGACTGTGTTCATTTTAAACCAGAAAATATGCAGAAGCATGCAAATACCAGGGTTTCAAGTTTAGAAATGAAGTGCAACTCTGACAAGTTGTATTTCTAAAAAAAGATTATGAAAGAACAGCCTTGGTGATATTTCTGTGAATTTGCATTGGGTGTGCATGCCTTGTCCAATCCCGACAGCTTTCACTGACTCTTCAACTAAAAGTTGTAGGCAGCAATTCCAAGCTCTCGACCGTTTTACAGATTTTCAATACACTGCACACTCTCTAGTCAGTACGAAACAGAGCAGATTATAGAAGTGTTTTTAAAAAAAATAATTACCTGTATAGACAGGTAATTATTTACCTGTCTATACATTAGGTACCCAGGTAAAGGGACAATAAATTAAATATAATTTAGACATCATCCATACGTCACTATGCTTGGCCACATTACATGAAGTGTTCAATATTTTAGAATAAGACTTTGGTAAGCGCAAAGAATACTTCTTTTTCCCATTTAATTTATTAGAGTCCTAAACTTTCAGTAGCGTTATTCAATCTAACTGTATTTTTTGTGTTTACAATGCTTTTTCAAACATTGGCAATGGTCAAAATAGCCTAAAATCAATAGTACTCTTTCTCAAATTTCACCTTCTAGTTGATCTCTCCCTGTTCAAATTAAATATTATAATTGGAAATATAAAAACAAATGGAATTTGGTCTTAATCATTGTTGTGGTCCTCATGTTGTGACACATGCAAATATTTTATTTGAGATAGTTATGGATTTTTGGCATCCTTGAGCAAAAATCCACTGGTTGACTAGATTGTTAAAACTATAAAACATGTTTTAGTTTACTCACTAGAAATGGAAACGCTAAACTCAAAGCCATCTGCATATTAAAAATATGAATCTAAATATACTCACATCAATCAAACATACTAATCTAAATACTGCACCTAATACTTTAGTAATTGAGAGCAGTTCACATTTTAGCACAGTTTTAGGCCCCACTATGAGGATTAGACAACATTAGGAAGGTCTCATCCAACTTGACAGCACATGGAGTAAACATTTGAGAGTGTTGCATTCTTTGCTGTTTTGTTATGGGAGTCTGCTCTTTGTGGTGCCCTTCAACAAAGCACTGATCTGCAGTAGTTGTGTTGTTGGCAGCCTTATAGAATGTGTCCTGCCCACAAAAAAACATTGGGAATCAAATTAACTAAACTTTTTCCTGTATTTTGTGTTCAAACCTTTACTATTAATTAATCAGGCGTACTCTATTTTTTAAAATTATTTTATAATTGCACTATCTTCCAATGGATAAAACTACAGTTTGAAATTTTAATAAGAATTTGGAGATTCAGTAAGTATTACAATATTCTTGCAAATAGAAGCCAAGTCATCGAGCCTTTATTATGTGAGCCTTTTTAAACAAATTCCAGCAGATACTGAAGCATTAGTATTCATACTGAGCTGTAGCTTGTCAGGTGACAGTAAAGATGAATGGTCTTTAAGATGAGAAGGGGCAGAGAGTAATCATAGCAGTTCTTCTTCTATGCCTAAACCTTACTAGCCACTATAGATGGTGTTACAGAGAAAAATACACGTACATTTTCTACACACATTTCAAAGCAGCTTAAACTCAGACTGAGAGTGAATGATAAATTAGGGCTGACAAAAATGGGTAGAGTAGCCAAAAAGTGACATAATAGTACCTCTCTTCAGCATATTTTTACTCAAGTAGAAGTAAAAAGATGTAATAAAAAAATATGCTCAAGTAAAAGTAAAAAAGTATTTGGTTAAAAAAAAAAAAAATGCTACTTCAGTACCCAGTTCTTGAGTACCACCGTTTGTTCTGATTTAATTAATTTGAAAAAGAGTAATCATAATTTCAAAAAATGTAACATTACATGCAAGTTCCGGTACTTTTACTGATAAAATAACAACAATAATATCAAACTTGAGAAGAAGAAACACATTTCCTAATTTCTGCTTTCTCCAACATAAAGCTTTTGAAACCAATACTTACAGTATTGTGATGTATGCATGTTAGAACAGTGCATAGTACAACCAGTGGCAACATACAGGAAACAGTTTAATGTTTCCTGTATGTTCAGTTGACCTCCAAATGGCACAGCAACCTAGACAATGACAAAGCTTAGTGAAGTAATGGACAAACCAGAAGTCTCACCTTTACACAAATTGGGTGTTTCTATGTCTGATGTCTTTTTGGTTACAACATACTTTTATGTCAATCAGTGTAGGAACTCGAGGAGAGTAAAGTAGCCAGAAACTGTACTCAAGAGTATCATTGCTTCAGTTTATTTGACGTACTGATCAAAATATAGCATAATTTTGTATGTACTATTATCAGAATGCATAATTTTTCAAACTTAAAACATGCAGGGAGGCCCAATCGCAACAGCATGCAGCAATGCTGTACACACCAAAAATCAAAAGACAACATGATTAAATTTATGATTGTAGACATAGACTCTAGGCTTAGACTGTACCATAGGGCCCTAAAGACATTAATGGGAAAATACAAAATCTGTTGAATAAATGACGAAGAATCCATTAGCATCATGATTAGTTTGCAGTTATTATTCATAAACCATTTCCTTCTTCCAGCGTAAAAGGTCCAATAAACATGCCACTTAATTCCCAATGTAAATATTCTAATAGGTTTTTCAATATTATGCCACACAGCAAAGGTATTTAATAACTAAAACAGCTGAAAGGGACAAATGCACTGATGCATAAAGCTCATTTGTCTGTGTAATGCTTGAGACATTCATTGACCCATGAAGTGCACGTCTTACTCTTAGTTTCACCTGCATGAAACTGTGCAGCCTGTTGGGGCATCAAGAGACAGATGTGGGCAGAGACAGGTCTTTTGAGAGACAGGGTGAGAGGTCCCCTGACATAACACAATCGTCATGAAGGGCCAGTGTAGAAATGGCCTGTCCATTCAAATATTCACAAAAATAATGCAGTTAAAAATGAATGGGGTGAGTCAGAGAAGGGAAAAATAAGTGACTGACAAGGTAGACTGAGGTAAATATTTTCTCCAACAAAGACTATTTCAAACATTTTTTTGGCCTATCCAACACAGAGAAACTGTTGCTAGGAGCAGCAATAAGTCTGCTTGCTTAAAAAACATGTAAATTAATTTAAATTTAAAAATAAAAATGTGAATAATTGGAGAGTTTCGATGTGCTAAGTGGTTAGTAGTCATTGAAACAGTGTTTATGTCAATTTATATCTAATAAGTGTAAAAACAAAAGACACAAATGATTCTACACTATCATTTAAAGCAAAGATTACACTAAAAGGGAAAGTAGAAGCCAGGTGCCATCAAATAAATGGTATTTGTTCTAAGTCATCAGCAAGGGTGATCCACTCTGAAAGTGTGTGTCTAATTCTTTTAAACTGGAAATCAATGTCTTTACATATTAGCATCTGGGAAAACTGTTACCTACTGACACTAGGGGGAGAAATGGGAAAATAACCCAAAATGTTCCATCTCAGACTCCATAAATCTTATTGATCATGTTAAATGATCAATGAGAAATGTTGGCTAAATTAAGCTGGATGTGCTTGACCCTACAACAAAGTGCCATATTTGCAGAAAACAAAATTAACAGTTGATGTCAAACATGGTGGGGTGATGATTTGGGCTGTTTTTAACAACACTTGGACCATGCAGTCATTCACAAATTATTAATGTATCACATTATGCTAAAGTTTTGCTGAGTCAAATGTAAACCCATCTGCCTACGAGCTAAATTATGGCTGAAAATAGGTAAAAAAAAAAAAAACAGGGCAAGGATTCCAAATACACCAAATCTACAACAGAGAAAGGCTAAAAAAGAAAAACAAAAAGATGTTGGAGTGGAACAGTGAAAGTCCAGACTTATTAGGGTTTGAAATACTGAGGGGACCTTAAGAAGGCTCTGCAGTTTTGAGTGTCTTTGAACCTCAATGAGTTGATCCAATGCTAAAAGGAACAGTGCAGCAAAAAATAGATGAGAAATTATGTGCATGGTCTAATATAAATACATCTGTGAGGAGTCCTACAGAGGAACATTTATGTGAGCATGAATCCCAGATATAGCAGGTTTTCAGTTTTAGTTTGAAAAGATAAACCTCACATTTGCCTAATTTTATGCATTTGTAAAAGCTGGCATGCTTCCTTTGTAATAATGATACTTTAATAAAACTTAAAGTTTTTCTTCAACATATAAACAAATGAAAAAAAAAAGACTAAAATCTACTGAACAAAAACAGAACCAAACTAAGTCCTCAGCACAAGTTGGCATTAAAAAAAAAAAGTAAACTCCTCCGCCTGGATGGGATAATGCAATTTCTCGTCTTAGTATTTGTCCTGTTTTTGAGAAACAAGTGAAAAACATAAAAAAAAAAGATAAATACAAGAGCAACAAAGACATGAGAAATTATCCCATGTTCAATTATCTTACTTCAATAAGGATTTACTCTGGCCACCAATGTTACAGCCTGTTAATCTAAAATAATAATTTAATGTGGAAAAGTTCTGCAGAATTTGGGAATATTCTTGTTTTAATAATCTCCTTGTTAATTCTCATAGTCTTATTCTAACAACTGTTTATATGAGGAGTTCTAGTTCTGTATTACAGGCCCCATTGTTGCATTCATTGCACTTTATTAGTTTCCTCATTTCCATCTGAAATCTGTGGTCTTCGAGAGCCTTAATTTTCCTCCACCAATTATAGAAAAATGCTCTGAAAAATACACTATTCCTGTTGCACAGGGGGTCTTTTTGACTGTCAATGGTATTGGAACTATCGTACTACAAATTTAAGTCTCTGTAAATGAAACTTTGCTCTTTAGTCACTAATATAAATATAGCTTCTCCTTTCGAAAATCTAATGTTCTATACCTTATAACAAATAAAACTTTGAGCTTTTATACTATCATTATGTATAAAAGCTCTAAATGCGGTGTTATTTAGCTACATAACACTGCATCTAAATTGTTTAATAGATGCAAACAACAGTAACCAAATCTGTGATATTATTTTAATAATGCAACATCAGCATATTTACAATTTTGTACCTCAACATATGAAACTGTACTATGTGATATTGGGCTGCTTGTGTCTGCTTGTCTACAAGCAGACACAATGTGTCAGTGGGATTGATGGTAATTGTTTTCAGCATACTCAGAAGTCTGCAGTATAGCAGGATAGTTGCACAGTATAGCCAAGCCCTTTCATTGATTGTCTGATTCTATTACTTGTGAGGAACTTCACCCTAACTAAATTAAATCCAGGAGAAGGGAGAGTCATTGAACATTTGAAGACATGTTGATATGAAAAAATAAATGAATAATACAAATTTTCTATTTTACTTATGAATAGGTATTTAGGTGCAAGAAGTAAATTTGGGTTGTAATTAATATCTTATGTATTTTAGAGTCTTAACCTACCTGAAACTTCCTAAATCATAAAATATAATCTTATGGAATGGTGACTTTTTTAACAGTAGAAAATCGTCCCTAAATTTCAAAATAATGTTTGCATCAATAGAAAAATATGATGGCATAAAACCTAAATAGACCTTGGAATATTTATAAAGAATTCCAATGCACAGAGTCCAATCTTTGTCATGCATTTTCTCTAGTAATATACATATTTCCCTAGTCATAAAAATCTATTTAGTGAAATTAATTTTTTCTTCCTAAGGTTCAAAGCACATCAATATTCTGTATTTTTCTGTCTCCACAGGTAAGCAGTAGGATGGTGTCTGGAGAGGCAGGAGGGCACAGCTACTTGGTGGCTTGCTGGCAGCCCATCCTGATCCTGATGCTGGGCACCGTCCTTTCAGGCTCCACCACTGGCTGCCCTTCAAAATGTGACTGCAATGGCCAGGAGCGTTCAGTCGTCTGTCATCGAAGAAGGCTGGCAGCTCTTCCTGAGGGCATCCCCACTGAAACTAGACTGCTAGACCTCAGCAAAAACCGTCTGAAGACTCTAGGGCCTGAGGAGTTCATTAATTACCCTCAGCTGGAGGAGCTGCAACTGAACGAAAACACTATTTCATCCATTGAGCCGGGGGCTTTCAGTAACCTAATGAACCTTCGAACGCTAGGCTTGCGCAACAACGAACTAAAGCTCATTCAGCTTGGAGTGTTCACAGGCCTGACCAATCTCACACAGTTGGATATAAGTGAGAACAAAATTGTTATTTTGCTCGACTATATGTTTCAAGAGCTGTACAACTTGAGGGCTTTGGAAGTTGGGGACAATGACCTAGTCTTTATATCACCTCGATCATTTCATGGTCTGAGCAATCTTGAAAGCCTCAACATTGAAGGGTATAAACTAGGCTCAGTTCCCACTGATGCCCTTAGTCATGTACATAATTTGCTATCCCTTCGATTACGCTATCTGAACGTCACTGATATAAGGGACTTCTCTTTTAAAAGGCTGTATCGACTAAGAATACTGGAGATTTCTCATATGCCTGCCTTGAATACTGTGGCTTCACAAAGCTTGTTTGGACTTAACCTCACATCATTGTCTGTCACAAATTGCAATCTGTCTACCATCCCCTATGAAGCCATCAATCATCTCAGATATCTTCGGTTTTTAAATCTATCTTTCAATCCTATTCATACTGTTGAAGGGAACCAACTTTTCAGTCTTCAAAAACTCCAGGCATTTCACTTGGCTGGTGGACAATTGGTGGCCATTGAGCCTTACTCATTCCGTGGACTCAACCACCTCCGTATTCTTAACGTGTCAAGAAATAGCTTGAGCACCCTTGAGGAGTCCGTTTTTCATTCAGTGGGAAACCTGGAGACCCTGGCTTTGTATGAAAACCCTTTGGCTTGCGACTGCCGCCTGCTTTGGGTCTTCCGCAGGAGGTGGAGGCTTAACTTCAACAAACAGCAGCCCATTTGTGCTTCACCTAAGATTGTGCAAGGAAAAGAATTCAAAGATTTCCCAGATGTACTGCCTCCAGACTACTTCATCTGTCAGAAATCAAAGATTGTGGATTATAAGGTTGTGGAAAGCCATGTTGATGAAGGAACTACTGTTCACTTCACGTGCATGGCAGAGGGTGATCCAGCTCCAGTGATAATATGGCTATCCCCCAAGAAGGAGTACATTACTACAAAGACTATAGGATCAAGGCTCTCAGTATCCAGCGAGGGTACACTGGAGGTACGCTACGCCCAAATTCAGGACAATGGCACCTACTTGTGCATTGCCAGTAATGCTGCTGGCAATGACACCAAAGCTGCTCACCTTTTTGTACACAGCTACTCCCCGAATTGGCCACATCAGCCAAATAAGTCATTTGCTTTTATTTCTAACCAGCCAAGTGATGAAGGTGCTAATGTGACCAGAACAACAGTTCCATTTCCATTTGATGTAAAGACACTTATTGTCGCAACCACAATGGGATTTATCTCATTCCTTGGAGTGGTCCTCTTTTGTCTTGTAATTTTATTCCTCTGGAGCAGAGGAAAAGACAGCACAAAGTCAACTATTGAAGTTGAATATGTGCCACGAAAAGAGGAAACAGAGGAGGCCAGTCCAACTGAGGCACCTGTACAATTCAACATGAAAATCATGTGAACTCTTAAAGGAGGTCATGTAAGCTTACAAACTGCAGCCAGGATGCATACTGTTCTTGTCAAAAATATGTAATCAGTTTGTGAGCGATAGCACAGCAGCAAATGCATCTAGACAGTATACCTTTGACATTTTTTACTTCAGGGACTGAATCTTTAAAAATAAATGTTGAACAATTGTTCAGATTTCTGTACATGTACTGTACAGTATGCTAACATGCACTCAAATTACATGATTTCTGTGTGGAACCAAATAAGGGTTATATAAGAAAAAAAGCACAGTAACAGTACATGACAAGCAGGCTAATACAGATAAGCAGTTGATAATTATTTTAAGTCGTCTTTCTTTTGTGAAAAACAAAAATGATGTTGGGATGTTTTTTGTTGGCTATTTTTTACCTTTGATAGTTGTTAAAAGCACATGAACCTGTCACGAGCCAATACTTTATTGCCTGAAATACTGAGATAAAAATAATTTTTCTTTTTCCCCTCATCTATTTCTTTTTTCTTTTTCAGTCAAGATAAAAGTATGACACAAGTACTTTCTTTTGAGTTTATTATATTTAACAAAAAATACATTTACTTTTCAGAAACTGACCCAATAATTTCTAAGATAATTGTTAAAAAAAATAATGAATCAACAAAATAGTTATGGTTTTAGTGGTTAAATATAAAATTAAAAATTCAATTTTATTTGTTAATTACAGTCAAAATAGTCTGTTAACACTGGCCTTTCTGATGTTTTTTTTTTTTTTTAAATCCTTATATCATTTATTGAAAATTTAGAAGAGGGGATAATTTGGCTAACGTGTAAGGTTAAATCTGAAAGTGTGCATGTTACCACACTGCATAGAAAAGCCAGTTTCTGCTCCTCTCTGCCAGCAAAGGAAGATTGTCATTAAATGTATTTAAATGTTGTGATATACATATTTTTTCTGTATTTTATTCCTCTGTGTACATTACGCTATTGCATAATAGTAATGCTTTTGATAGCTGTGGGTTTTGAGCAAACTGCAATCCAAAGAGCAGATTAAATATACAGTAAACATGTTTTTGATGTACTTAACTGAAAGCGAGTGTTACTGATTTTAGAACATAACCTCACCCTTGAAAATATTCTGAGCAAAAATCTCTCAAATACTCTACAACCTATTTGACTGTTTAGTAAGGTTAATCACTGTCCTAGAATCCAGAAGGCACATTGTCACTAAATATTTAGAAGTTAGTGACATTATTTATTTGTTGCCTTAAGAACCAATTTTCCAATTTTCTGCTAAGCAATACTCAACATTTCTATGTAAAATGGAGTTCCAGTTCTCATAAGAATTTTATGTTGTCCAATTTATTTCACAGTCAAGGTCTGCTCTGAAGATAATGTGTTCATTAACTTCTAAATACATGTTTAAAAGGGATGGGTAAATTGAAATTCTATTAAAATAAAGAACATTTTACACAACAGGCTATTTATTTTTATGCTAAACGAGAAAGAAGAAGATGATGCTGCAGGTACATTTAACACAGGTAATTGTCTTTATAAAAAGGTTTCAGTAAGAAAATATTTCACAAAACCTTGATAGTATTTCCTGGTATTTCTATGCTGGTACATGTAACTGAGTTTGTATATTTAGATTGATTCCAATTTTATGAAAGAAAAAAATACATATAGGCTATAAAAATATAAATATATACATAATGTAAAATTATGGCAACATTTTAAATCTGTTCTATAGCACTGTGAAGATACAGTCGTCACCTCAAGAGATTTCTTCTGTTTTTAACTTTTATTACATTTACACTTCAGAGTTTCAAACATTATCATTTTTAATGTACTCAGACAAAGATGGTCTGAGTGCATCCATACATAAAGTTTTTCAAACTTTATTTGAAAAAGCAGTAGTAGTAAACCAAACTGGGAATTATTTTAAAAAAATGTTTACACATTGAAATGTGTGTTTTGATCATTATACAGTGGCCTAAAGCATTGGGTCTTAGAGTTAAGGTTTCACACGGACGGCCTGGCATACTTCTGGATTTTCTTATAGAAATCAGAATGTATAGTCTTACCAATTACAGCAAGTCATCCAGGATCTTTAGACACACAGGAACAATTGTAGGTGCTTCTGTGTTGCAGGGGTAATGTAGAAGTGCAATCACAAAATAACTCCCAATTACCCAGTGGTTGATGTACATCATACAGTGCAGAACATTGCTGATTATTAGACTAAAAAATACGCAAAATATAATGAGACACTGAAACTTTTAAACAGTAGCCAAGATTCACAGCAAAATGTAAGTAAATGCATTTGGGGGATGCACAGTTTTTGTATTATTATGACACCAATCTGTGTTGTCTGTCAGTTTTGAATGAGACATAATTTGTTCGTTTGCAGTCAGGCTTGTTAAATCAAGATTCTTACTTTGCAAATCAAACTATCAGCATCTTACAGAGCCCAGCATTTATGTCAAGCACAACTAGTTCTAGAGCTCAGCATGTTGCCTCTTCTGGGCAAGCATATTTTTTTTTTTTCTGTTGAAAACAGCAGTTGTTTACTTTCTACTAGCTTTGTGCATACTGTGTTGTATTCTTTTCATCTATGTAGAGCAGGTATGTCCTGCCTGTCTTACATGCATCCGTGCTCCAAGGCAGCTGATTCAAATGACCGAATTACCCCCTTAGCAAGTCTCCAAGTCTGCAGAGACCTGCTAATGAACCATTAATTTGATTCAGGTGAGTTGAAATAGAGGAGCATTTATTTATTTATTTTTATTCCAGGCATACCATAGGAAGAAGCATTTTTCTAACATGTTTGAGGGCACCTTTGCTCTACAAAAATGATATGGGGATGGTATCTCATTGAGTGATTAACTTTATTCAATCAGGGGTGCCTCTGACATCAATGTAGACAGGTTGCATAATGAAATGTGAACCTCTGTTGATATGACCTTTGGCCTTCGGGATTATGTATATGCTAACATTTACATTTATTTGTGTGTTTGTGCGTGTGCAATGGATACGTGTGCTAATTTGCCACTTCGAATTGAGACTGCGCTATAATGTTGAGAAGGGTATGAAGCTCATGACATTTTGCACCCAAGAACAGCAGGCATTAGGGTGAGGGTCGCCGTCCAGAAGCTGTGACACTCCCTGGCAAAAAGCCACCAAGCACCTTCCAGAGCAGCTATCTGCCTAACACAGAGGTAGGTTGGCAGCAGCCCTCTGGCCAAAGAAGCACAGAAACAAAAAATGGTTTTCTGTGGACAGTTAATGTGATATAATATTATTTACAATTTGCAGATATCATCCAAAGAATGTATCGCAAATGTGAAGGATTCATTGCTTTGAAATTGTCTAAATACTCTTTCTTTGTCTGTTTGTTAATTTGTTTTAAAGTTAAGACTTAATTCCAAAATCTGACTGTAACATTTATTTTTTGTTTTTGTACTTAAGGACCATTATAAAGCAAGAATTGAAACATTTTTAACAAAAAAAGAACAGTTTTCAACATTGTATATAATAGATCTTAGTTATGCGGCTGTCTAGCAAACTCATTGCAGTGTCAGTTGCTAAAAATTTAAAGCCAACACTCAAATGGGTTTTCCCATACTTACAACCAAGTAAATGCTCTCAAAATCCTCAGTAAGCAATGAATGTCCCAATGTTTTCTGCAAGCTAGTTGTGCTTTCGGAGCTGGATACAGATTCTCGTCAGGCTCCTTAGATGTCTTGAAGTTTCTAACAGCTTTTAAGCCTTAACAACCAATTATCCTGTTGTTTATCTATGGTTTTAAATAATTAAAATTTAAACATGAGACATTATTGAATTGATATTACTTCACTGACATAGACATAAATTGTATGTAGTTTGATCAGTTTATTTATATTATAAAAATTCACAAGAAGTCATACTAAGAGGCAGTTAAATTACAGTCTGATATGCAAATGCTAAAATGTGTTGAAGAAAATGTTGACTAAGAAAGCAAGCTTGTATAAAATCTTCATTGGGATTCAGTCAAGTATACTTTGCATGCATAGGGTGACAGGCTTCACTGAAGCAGAAAAATACTTTTTTAACAGGAAGCGACCTCCAGCAGAACCATACTCAGTTAGGGCTGCCATCTGCCCCAACAAGAGAATGCACCTCGACATAAAGCAAGTAAAAGCAAATAAAAAAACTAAAGTCCAAATGGATTCCACAAAATTTGTATTGTGATGTAGAAAGCTGAGCAGAGAAGTTCAAAACTTGTGAAAAGGAACAACACAGATGAGTAGGGAAAAAAAATAGTTAAGAGTGGATACTGTCTTAAACTGAAGCTCAAATTCACTATGTTTCATGTTGTTTTATATTACCAGTGCAGTGCTGGGCAGCAAGGCAAGCTGAAGGTTTTATAACCTGAACAGAGATAAGAAAGAAGAAAACAAGCAAAACACAAATAATCATTTGGAGTGTACCCTTCAAAAAACATTACTTAGATGGTAAATTATATCCAAACATGCTCAAAAAAACACTCTGTCATGCCGACGTTTCTTTCTGTCTGTCTGTCCAGTTTGCAAAATGTGTAAGCTGCTGCTTCATTTTAATTTGCACATATTGTATCCAAAATGTGTTTTTGCTTGGGTTTAAATGTTAAGAAATTAAACTTGCCTTTTATGAAACATGAAGCTTGGTCACATCTTTAAGGATGTTTATGACATATGATGCTTTTCCATTGGTTTTGTGTGTATTAAGATGAAGGGTATCCAATGTGCATTCGGCACTGGACTAAGAAAATGTTTATTTAGCCAGATGGCAATGTCTTGCTTTTTTCCTGTATCTAATGACTGCCTGACCATCTGGGAGTAGAAATTCAATTGTCTCAAAATTGTCTAATAACTATTTGCTTAATTATTAAGAAAATCAATTGGACTATCTTCCAACTTTTTGAGATGAGTGAATCTTGATAATTGCAGCAAAGTATCAGCATAGCATACCATGAGCTTTTGGTTATGCCGTTATTGGGTCATTGTGTATGACAGGGCTACTGGGTAAGGGCATATTCTTTCATATTTCTGGTGTAATTATCAGATTAGATGCTCGTCTGCAAGTTAATGTTGTTGAGCATGTTTTAGTTTCATTATGTTTTGTCTACATGATGTGTATTGTGTTGCAGAAAGCTTATGTTCCCAGCTCATTCATAAATCCTCTACTCATTTTTCAAATTTAGTAGTAATAAAACAGTAAGGCTGAAGGAAAAGACCAATACATTATATTTGAAAAGCAATGCCCCCATTTAAGTACAGCGACTGAATAATCCAACAGATTTTCCATTATTTTATCAATCTTTTTCAGATGAAGACAGACATGTCCACTGGGATGGCAGAATAATGATCAAACAGAGGCCCAAAATCAAGCAATAAGATCTGAAGAAAAGACAAACCTCACAGTCTGTTCTTCATCACTAAGGAATTAATTCAATAGATGACAGTTTGACATCATAACTGGATCTTTCCTCCCTTAGCTTTAAGAACTTCAGGAAATGTTATGTTTTTCATGCATGTTATAGCTGTACCTTTTTTTATATATATTGGGTTTTTTATATTTTGCTTTATAGAAAGGTCCACACTAATATTGGACAAACACAGTAAATATTAATCAATGTTGCTGTAGAATTGATTGTGGGTTCACTAAGATAGCAGAAATGATCATAAAGCTGTCTTTTTTTGTTACCTAATGTTATGGAGTGAGCTGTAATTTTGAAGTATCTTGTTTGCAGTGGTTCAGTGGTTCTTGGTACAGTGCCACCACAGGCAAGAGGGTGAACAGGTTTTTAACAGGGGTTGGTTCATTTCACACAGTGCAGTGTGAAAGGAAACCACAGCAGCTGAAAATGTAACAAATTTGGAATCTTGGACCTCAATTGAACCGAGTTCACTGGATTATCAAGTTTAGCTGTTTCTGAAATTCTTCTTTCATAGGTCGGCATAAATTGGTATTTTTCATAACATAGAAGGACATACATACATACATACATACAAAATCCCAACAAATCTTCACGATTTTATTCATTATATTTCATTGTAAAGTGTGAGATTACCAAGTGAAGACAGGTGACAAATGTTTTTTTTTTTTTTCAGTGTTCAGAGTAGGATTTATTATTATTATTATTAATTCTTGTATCATACGTGTTAAATTTGCAATCAGATTAATGTGCAAGACACTTTGCCTAAAATAAATCTATATCATTTATAAATATGATTTCCAGAGGATGGGAATGGAACCTATTTGGTGGACTGGAGTATAAATAAGGTAGATATGGTTTAACTGAGGTATCTTTTCAATAATTTTACAGGAACATTAACTACGATATTCACATGAATTTCTACTGTGTCAAAATATGGGTTGAAATATTTACAGTAACCAGTATTTACACTGTTTTAGGAACACTGCTAAGAACACTCCTTTCTAATTATGATCTACAGTACCTAATGTTTGATACAACTGACTTCTTGTTTCTGCATCAGGTAGCTCTTCATCACGTGTGACTTTTCTTGTACTGCACTGACTGGTGCATCAGCAACATCTTGTGAGCATTGTAAAGATAACCGATTTTTACCACACAAATCTCAAGCCAAGGACACAAACAAAGAACAAGCACTCCTGCACTGCACATGCACAAGGCTTTTCGTTTACTCATTTAGGATCTTGGACAAAATCCAGGATGAAAAAAGAAGAGGAGAAAATGGAACATTTGGCGTATAACACAGAGGAACAAGAAGACGCCAAAGCAGATAGATTATAACAAACGAGATGATAGGATATCTAAGCGCCAATGGAGATTAAACAACAACAAAGTGCAGGGAAAGGCTGGACCAGTAACATATAGAATTTGTAAATAAGCACAGATTAGAAAAGGAGGACAGTCAAAAAAAGGATAAAAAAAATGTCTGATTAAGATAAAGAATGAAGCAGTGTCTGCAGGAAGCAGTAATTACTTTTTAGTTAATTAACTTAGGAGGGAAAACAGCATGAGGCAATTGGAATCATTATGAAAGCTGTCTAAGAAGTATTTGAATTGGTTGTGAATACCTATTCATTTGTGTAATGTGTTTCTTTGATGCAAAACATTTCCCACACTGGAACAAAGGCAGAAGCTTGGATAAATAGAGGTTGCCATGTTTATGTTGTGGTAAGATATACTGCAAATTTTAAACCTATGTATGTATCTGTCACACATCTACAGGTCATACATTCTATACAAAAAGACTCTTATGTTTTGCTTTACACTTGTCAATCAGTATCCAATCATTGTTTTTTTATAAATTGTTGAACTGGACATTAAATACCTGATATGTTAAATTTTATTTTGTTTTTATTTTTTCTTCAGATAGATATCCATCAAGGTGTTTGCTCTTAGATGAATAACAGATGAGACTCTGTAATTTATTTTAATGTATTTAGCAGTTTACAACCTTTCTGACTAAAGCCTCTGCCACCTAATATAAAAGCCAGTATTCAGGCTGTTTTGAACTTTTTCAAGTATAGTCTGCTAAAGTTTTTTTTTGTTTTTTTTTAAATCTTGAGTTATACTCCGCAAGTAGCCTAGTTGAAAGACAAACTATTCATTTGCTTTCATCAGTACAGTCTATTTTGCCATAAATAATGAGGAATGACAAACTCATCTGGCAATGGTGTTATCAGAGAGCCTTGGAGAAAGAAAACACATCTCTTGTAAAAACAGGACATCTATCTGTTTATCTACCCTTTTATCAATTTAAATACTTGAACTCTTGCTTAGACTGCTTAGATCTGTCTCATTTACTGTCAAAGCAGTGAAACATCAGTGAAGAATGTTTTTATTTGCTTTGTAGAAAGTAGAGTGAAAAGAAGTTAAACAGTGCAGAATGCAGCTCCTCATTTTGTTGCTGTGTATTAACTTCCTAGAGCATGTCAAGAGTCCAGATTTACTAGGACTCTTGACATGGTGTTATACTTTGTATAGACAAAGTATAACACCTACTCAAAGTAACATTTTGATTAACTCAACAATATATCTATGTCTGGAGCCTGCTTTTTTAAGAACAGGGCCCTGATTCTAAAAACATCATCTTTCACAACGTCTTCTGTTTGCTGATCAAATTGTACCAGAGAAATCCACCTCAATGGGAGAAAGCTCAGACGGAACTGTGAAGTGAGATTGGAATCGTGTGGACTTGGGTAGGAAGGCAATGGTCACACTACAGTACTGCCAGTACACAGGGGTAAAATTGATTTATTTAAATTTTTACTCAGAACTCTATATTTATCTAGAGATGCTGCCTCAACATAACATTATCACAAAATCAGTTTGTGCACAATTACACTTTCAAAATATGTATTTTTTTCATGTCAAGTAATGTAAATAACTTATGAATCGTTAGTAAACAAACACAAATACAGTATTTCAGTTTACATTGGATATAAAAGGCAGTGATAAAAGTTTCCAAAGCTGGAAACACAGAATCTGACAAGTTGCTGGTAACAGCCCCTAAAATATCACATCAGATGAGTATTAAATTAGAAGACTTATTGTTTTATATACAATTGCAACAAAAAAGGGTAAATCCTAGATCCCTTATCAAAAACTTTAATGCTCAAAGTTTTTGTCAAAATAGCTCCTTTTTGATTCTAGTACATGTAATATTCAGTGGGTTCTGATAAAATAAATAAAACTTCCTGTCTAAAGGTATTGGAATGTACACAGAAAGAGAATTGTCCTCAAATCAAAGGTGCTTAAACAACTATTTGACAAAATAAGTGAGTGATTTCTTCACAAAATTGCAAATATATTAACTAAGAAAAGTAATATTTTATGGTGAACAACAAAATTATACAATCCTTCCAGTAAAATGTGCAATCACAAAATGTAGCACACTAAATCTAACTTAGTGTGGTAAGAAGTAAAAGAAGAAAATAGATGTTATTAGAATGCCAGTTTATCCCTGACGCTTAGGATCTCTATAAAGAAGTGTTGAGACTACGGACAGTCAGCCAGTATTCTCTACACTGGCAACCAAAATCTCAGAAACAGATTCCCTCAGAAGTAGAGGACTCCCTCAAGCACAAAGACCAGAAAAAAATAAAAGTATTGCCATGGCTATATCAAGTAATTTGTAAAAGGTTTTAAGAAATGACCTTGTGAACAAAATGCCATCGTAATTGTGATATCAAGTTTTATCAGAACCTTTCTGCTGTTGTTTGTGTTTCAATAGTAGTAATTTTTCACAGGAAAAGCCTCGGGGATGTGCACTTTCAGAGAAGCACAGGGTCCAAGGGCATACCAAAGCAGAAAATCTTATCAAGTCATCTTGGTGTTTCTGTGCTTTGGAGTTATTTTCCTGTGTGAGAAAATGTTCAATGTTCTGTTGTGATGTCAGTGTGTCTAAGAAGAAGATACTTACCTCAGTATAAATGGGAACCTCAAATGCCCTCTATTATTTCTTTAGTGCATTAACACTGCAGGGAAGTTTTTTTCATGAACCAGGGTAATTTTCTGGGATCTTTGCCAGAAAATGGCTCTGGTAGGAAGTTTGTAATATTTTATGCACACCCTGAACTATGTATTTACTTCTAGGAGAATACTAATCAATTTTTGCTGATTAGACATTGCCAAAATTTATTAAAATTATCTCCCATTTTAAACATTTTTACAGCTCCTAATTCATGTTAACTTGAAATGAACCATGGGATTTATAGTACATACTAGTGTTTTATTCATTTTTGTTTACTTCTTTTACAAATACAATAAAATCAGCCAAACTTTATAGAAATAAACATGAAATTATCCTGGTAAAAATAGCCTCTTGTTCTATACTTTGCTCCGTACAGAAGGTCAGGACCCTCTGCTTCCAAACGATTGTTTGCTGGAGGCATGGACTCTGCTGAAGTTGGAAATTTTACCCAATCGTTAACGTTTGGCCATGATGTGTGTAATGTACCAGTTCGGCGTTGTGAAGCTTACCAAATATTGTCTGCACTGTAAACCATCCTCCCCCATTGTGGAGAGAGAAATACTGAGCCAAGCAAGATGGCTTCATGCTAAGTCAATATTTGGAAGCATGACCAGCATGGACTAAATGGCTCTGTTTGCTTCCGCTCCTGCCATTGTTAAAGCTACAGGCAGAGTACAATTTTAAAACAAGACAGAAAATCAACATTGTTCACAACTTCTCCCTCTGTGATTTAATAATAAAATTATTAAATCAGGAAATAAAATTTTACCTGAGAAATCCATTTCAACAGGAAAAAGCCCAGACAAAGCAGTGAAGGGAGATTAGAATCAAGAGAATTGCACAGGTTGGTAATGGACAGGCTAACATGAAAGTAATCAAGCACCGATTTTTTCATTCCACCTGTAGAGGAACACAGAATAAAAGTAATTATTAGAAATTTAAACATGTGATGTTGCAGTTTTTTTTTGCAGATCTAATGTTAATTTAAAAGTATCACAACTTTTCAAGTTTGGAAGATAATGCCACATTTGTGGTT
>CAEGAG010036032.1:0-18653 GCA_903067065.1 Brachyrhaphis terrabensis
TCCATCCATCCATCCATCCATCCATCCATCCATCCATCCATCCATCCATCCATCCATCCATCCATCCATTCATCCATCCATCCATCCATCCATCCATCCATCCATCCATTATCTTCTGCTTTATCCACAAAACACATATAGACCGGATGGGCAAACTCCCATGCACCCTCCAGCACCCTGCTGAGGGTGTAGAGCTGGTCCAGTGTTCTCCAAACTCCTCCCACACCCGAGTTTTTGCCTCAGCAACCACCCGAGCTGCATGCTGCTTTGCCCGCCAGTACCCATCAGCTGCTTCTGGTGTCCCACAGGCCAAAAAGGCCTGATAGGACTCCTTCTTCAGCCTGACAGCATCCCTCACCGAAGGTGTCCACCAACGGGTTCGAGGGTTGCTGCTGCGACAGGCAGCGACAACCTTGTGGCCACAGCTCCAATAAGCTGCCTCAACAATGGAGGCACGGAACATGGTCCACTCAGACTCAATGTCCCCAATATCCCCCAGAAGTTCTGCTGGAGATGGGAGTTAAAGCTCCGTCTCACAGGGGATTCCACCAGACGTTCCATGCAGACCCTCACAACACGTTTGGGCCTGCCAGGTCTGACCGGCATCCTCCCCCACCATCGGAGCCAACTCACCACCAGGTAGTGGTGGTGAGTTGCACCTCTCTTCACTCGAGTATCCAAGAGATACGGTTGCAGATCCGATGAAACGATGACAAAGTCGATCATCGAACTGCAACCTAGGGTGTCCTGGTGCCAAGTGCACATATGGACACCCTTATGTCTGAACATGGTATTCGTTATGGACTCAAACCTGTCCACCGCGATAGGGTGGCAGCCCAGGGAGACCCGCAGCATCTCCTCTGGTTTTTTCACAGTCAAGCTAAATTTCTCCCTACGCATTTCAGTTTCTGCACCTGCCATGTTTACTGTTTTAGAAAGCAGTAAAAAAATATTTTGTGATTAGTTTTTTCAATTAAAGTGAACATTACTTTTTTACTCAGTCATAACAACAATAACCGAAATGTGTTGGCTTGCATCCAAACAGCTCTAGATGTTATAACTGTGATTAAAAAAAAAAACTTTTATTTTGTTTGCCAGCAATTTCATATATTTTTCTTCTATTCAAAGAGAACAGATTAATGAATAATTACTAAGTTTCAGAGCAAAATAGAATACTCTGACTCATATAATGAAGTTCCTTACACTGAAACACCTCAAGGATTTTTGCTTTAGAAAACACCTGACGTTCCTATTTAAGAATAAGAATACCAATCACTTTTCTAGTACAGTACGTGCAAGGTCAATTTAGAAACCTCGGCATGATAACGACTTTTTTCAGAATGTCAAAGCAGGTTGAAATTAATTAATTTGAAATTGTGATTCAGCCTGCGACTTTCAAAGTAACAAAAAAGTCTTGTAAATCTGTCAATTTATTTGTCTGAATGCTTTCATATTTTGCCTTTTAAGTCAGTCTTTAGTTTTCTATTCACAAAGCAGGTACATGATTTTAATGGAAAGCTGATAAAAAGTATTCCCAAACAGGGTTAAACTTTGTGTTTAAATTTTGTGCTAATGGTTTCTGATGTTTATATTTTTTTGCACTTTGATTATATTTTTTCACACTGCACAGCAAGTGGAATGTGAATTGTTTAAGTGTGCCACCAGGATTTGCACATGCATTGATGGGGGAGTAATAGTATTTGCCAGGCACACAGTTCCATTTTATAGTAACTATTTTACTTTCAGTCATTATTAAAATGATGTTTATCAAACTGTGTTTACACATATTTCAATTGTGCTTAATGAAAATTTCACTTCTCAAATTGAATCTTTGAAATTGGCTTTTGACTTCTTTAAGAAACTTCTGCTCTTACCAACACTCTGGCTTCATCACAACAATGCCTTTCCATTATGCCAGGTGTTTGCTAATTGCTGCTGCCACTAGTCTGATGGAGCTGAGTAGGAAAGGTAAGCGGGAGGGAAGACGAAAGCTCAGCTGGAGACTTCGGCTCCAAGCAGGAGCTTTGTTGAAACAGGCAGTGCATTGTGAAAGCAACCCCGAATGGGTGCCACAGGAAATTCAAGGATTCCCAAAGGTTTGAGGAACAATACAAGTTATTGTAATTTTTTTTTTTTTCTGTAGTTGCTGGCGAAGAGACATTAAGCTTGCCCCATCCTTGGACAAAGAAAAATAAATAAATGTCTCATTGTGACTTCACAATTTAATAACCTGTTGCTGAGTTGGCTTCATAGTCTGAAAATATTATTGCTCATCACATTTCTGTCTTCATCGTAACAGTAGATATTGTGATAAACTACAGTATTCAAAACTGTCAACAGCTGATTTTATTTATTTTTGTTTGCCATACCAAAAGAAATATATGAAGTCAATATTAATAAAAAGAAACAAAATCCATTATGATTATTTTAACCCTATGATAAGCAACCTCTGTTATGTTCTGGGCTCGCTAAAGCTTTACAACTGTAAAATGTAAAATTAAACTTTTAAAGACAGAAAAGGGCCCTGTTTTTTTATATTTTTGTCCCCTCCAGAGGATTTTGTGGGCTCTAGTGTCCCTTATATGACAGTAGGCTGACAGGAAAGGGGGGAAGACATGCGGCAAATATCGTCGGGTCCAGGAATCGAACCCGCGACGGCCGCGTCGAGGACTCAAGGCCTCCAAATGTGGGTCGCGCTAACCCCTACGCCACCACAGCACGCCCTACTGCCCTGTTTTTAACGTCAGCTTTTTTTATAACCCTTTCCAGGTAATGGGGCCAATTTTATTTGTTTAAAAAATGTGTTATTATAAATTTAAAACAAATTATTTAGAGCTTTGAGACATAAAGCCTTATTACTTCACCTCCCAAAAGCAACCATCCAAATATTCAATCTTTGTTTTGCTTTTAAAATATTGTGTGAGGTACAGTAAGGTCAAACACTTCAGTGTGTGTCTTCCTTTAATTTTCATTTCAGGTAGGAAGCAACAGCAGCTGGTGCCCACTACTATAAGGACTAGAGTATTAGGGTCAAGGTGTCCTGTCCTGGATGCTGGATCATGGAGATCCTCTCATTAAGAATGAGCCAGCCCTGCCATGATTGGCCCTCAACACCAAGCACCTGAGCACTGCTCTGTGGCTGGCTCTGTTCCAATAGTAAAACTGCTGCTGCTTCTATTTTCTCTTTCAAGACTTCATTACCACTGCAGCTGTTCAGGACATGAACAGGGCTTGTCATAAGTACCAGTACCAAAACAAAACCCATTAATCAGACTCATGATTCAAAGAACTTTCAATCATCAACTTCTCTGTAAATCCTTTTTTTTCTTTTTTACGTTGTTCAGGCCCTCAACTTTGACAATGACGACACGGCACCTACTGCAAGAGGAATCAGTGTTCACGTAAAATAAAAGTATTAGGGAGAAAAACTGTTTTTCATTTTACTTTTCCATCCTTTAATTGTAAATTTGTTTGATATGTACATATACTGGCACAGTGTAAAAAGAGTCCTTGCTTAAGATGTTATGATCATTGGTTGTTTAGGTTTTGGGTTTTTTTGTGTTAATGCTCAAACCTCATTTGATTTTTTTTAAACTAAGCTGACTGTGCAGTACTGCTGGATTAGATTCTTGGTTGGATTTTTGTATCAGTCATGTAAACTGCATTATTTAATGTCTACAAACACCAATAAAGATCTTTTCATGTTTTTGTGTTTTTAATGAATTAAAAGTCACTCCCTAGACCTAACCCATCTGTTTTAAAGTTAACAGGACCGGTAAGAGTGAAGGAATCTCCTGATCCAGTATGCCCTGATGAATTGTCTATTTATCCATAGTATCTACGATAAGAAACCATATGAGCAGATCTCATCCATCACATCCGAACACACACATACGCACACACAAATTCGCCGTACCATCAGTTCAACCCACATATTTCCTTTTCCACCTGAGACCATCACATCCCTGAACCCTCCTCCACACCAGACAAGACCTTTCTAACTTCACCTCTCCCCTTTTTACTCCCACACACATAAAGGCAGGGAGCCTGGTGCGCCTCCCCACCTCCCTCAAGCCTTACCAGGGCAAACACGCATGTTATGTAGGGTTTTGCTCTTATTATTATTTGACTTCATTCTTGCAAGATGCAGCTGTCAAAGTCATGAGTTCTAAGGAAGTAAATGCTTTAGAAGAAACTCTGTTTATCATGACATTTCTGTCCATTTTTATTAAAATAAGAGAAAGCTTGTGCAGGCTGATAAATTCTTCATGAGGTGTGCACAAATAATGTACTCAAAGGTGAGCTCTCCATCACAGCTGAGTAACAATGGGTGTTTTAGCGCTTTTAGTATCATGTTAACATACTATAAAAATATGTCTTTACGGTATACTGTAGGAAAACTTTAATCATGATATTTATCTTTACTCCAACTATGATAAGCAGCCAGTGATTTGATGCGAGTCGATTTCTTTCAAAAGAAAATGACATCCGTTCCAAACAAAAGACTTGCTCATCCTCTAAAATGACTTGAATATCCTCCATCTTCGCAAGCAAAAAATATCAAATTTAACTTGGACGACCAGTGCTGATACAGGGAGGCATCAAATCTAGATTTGAAGAGAGAAAGAAGTAGCGTACTGTAAGAGGATTTCTTGTTAAAATGGCAGCTTCCCCAGCACTTTTTTCAGTTTCTTCTTCAGCGCAAAAAACTGAAAACTTGGTTACTGTTGGTGAAGCGCTGGTGAAATGTAAGATAAATGCACATGTTTTCCTTTTTTTATTTTTTGCACATAAAAATCTGAAAGCAATGCACATATTTGTATTTATTCCTCGTGATACAGTTAAAAAAATCCAGTTGAACAAAATATTAAGTGGTGTGAAAAAGTAATTGTGACTGATTTCATTTTGCTGATTTTTTTTAGGTTTTACTTTTTTGTCACACTGATATTCTTCATATCACGAAAGACATTTTAATATTAGAAAAAGATAACTGGAAATACAAAAAAAAAACAGTTTTCAAATGAAACTTTAAAAATCTTTGAGTCTAAAATCAAAACTAAAATCAAATTGAGAATTTTTGGTAAGATTTCCATGAAATTGGCAGAAAGTTCACTCTCTAGGTGTGAATGCCCATAATCTTTTGCTGTGAATATATATGATTGTTCTGATAAACTGCATGAGCTATTGCTTGCAAATAAAGAATTGGCAGATTTTCTTTGTCTGTAGATGTATAAACTTGTTAGAGATGCACCCAAAAGACCTTCAGACGTAACGGCAGCAAAAAGTGCTTCTAAATTGACACAGATTGCCTGAAAACAAATACACACCACACTGGTAAGATTTTTATTTGTTTAAAAAACATCAATATAATTTATCCTTGCTCCTGTCTCTTTAAAATGATGAGATACTTTGTGTTGGTATGTCACATAAAGTCTTGTCCAATTAGTTTTTATCAGGAATCTCAATAAACAAACCTGATTTAGATTAAAATTTTAATATAATATATTCATTCTTGTAAGGTGTGGCATTTTTAAAGTCATTTTGCAGTGAATTGTGGTACACTGTGACCATATAGGTTTATAAACATGTAATTAAAGCAGAACATTTAGTATGTGACTCTGGTCCATCATATATCTCAAAAGTTTTACAAATTCCTGTGTTTTAATTCAGAATGTGTAGGAGTAGAGCTGACCAAACCATAGTGGGCCACTGCAGTACCACATATAATTGTGAGATCTTAATTTCTGGCAGTTATTGCATGCGCATCAGTTGCTATATAGGTATAGTGCAACACAGCACATACTTCTCCTTTCCAATCAGCAATTCAGATAGGATGTTGGTCTGTTTTCACAGCAGACGCAAGGAGTAAATTAAAAGCAGTGGCTGACAGCGAACCATATGGTACCACTCTCTGCAAGAGAAAAAACACAACAAAGATTAATTGATAATAGCTGGCACTTCCACCACCTCCAACAGGGATATTAGGGTGTGTATTTGTGTGTGGCTGTGTGAAGTGAGGAGGTATGCGGGCGTGCGCGTGTGTGGGGGGGGGTGTGTGTGTGTGTCCCGATTGCAAACAGCATGCTTATACTGAAAGGCCCAGGAGGGGGACCTGTCAGACAAGATGCTTTGTAATTTCTGTAGCGTCAACATGCCTACATTTTTAAACCTGCCGTCTTGTAAGAGACACAGAAGACTTAAACAAGCAACACATTACTCATGTAGGAGAGCTTTCATGGCAATTTTAAATGAGGGTTTTCTTTGACTGTGCTGCATGCCTGTTTATATGTGACTGTGTGCAGGCTTCAAGGCATTCACTGCCAGTCCTGGTGTGGTAGCTGCTGCTGCAGAAAAAAAACAAAATAAAAAACAAACCTACTGAACATTTGGAAAGGGGATAATCTAGGAGAAATGTGAAAACATTCCAAGAATCTAGCATAATGGGAAATCAATTGTAAGTGTATTCCTCTTTGTGTCCTGAAATGGTCAGTGACCTCTCCAGCACGCTATTGGCTGGAATCAAATCTGAATGTCAGACGGGCAAGGCATCCTACAGGGCAGGAAGGACCGGGGATGGGGGTGAAGGAAGAGAGGGTTTCTTTGATTGCCTGGGCTGATCAAGAGAAAAGTAGAGAAAGAACAAGAGCGATAGAAAGAGAGAGCGAGAGACCACTCAGGGGAAATCAGCTCCCTCCACTCATAAACAAATTCATCATCAGCTCTGACTAACCACACGCCGCATAACGATGAGCTTAAGTGCACGGAACCAGAAGGAAGAGGTGGAGGGACAAAAAGAGGCAAGGGACAGATAGCAGAGAAAACTGGAAGTGTATTTAAATGAAGCTGTGGTTGCTACTCTTCATCTATACTTAATCTCCAATGATTATTGTTGTTATTGCCTTAGTCTCTCTCTTCAAACCTAAATAAATGTTTTTCTCTGAGCATCAACATGAAAAAATGTAGTCCTCCAACGCACACTCTGACCTCTGTGTAAAGAAATTGTGCCTCTCGCCTTCGTCTTCATAATCTTTTTCCTAAATTGCCGTCAATGTCAAAGACGTCCGAACGGTTTAATAGTGGATTAGGAGTCTTGCAGGCACGGATAGCGCAGATAAATGTTGAAAAGCGGGTGGTATTAAGTGATGGCAGGCTGGGTGTGGTGCAGCAGAGGGGAGGACATGGACCCATGAGATGGGAGAGCAGAGGGGGTGCCAGAGAGTGGACTGACAGCCCATAATTACGGCTCATTTTCAGTCATTAAGCGATGGAGTGTGAGCAGCGTTCAGACTAAGGAAAGGGCCCTGATTAATAATGAAGGCCCCACTCCTCCCTCTGACAGACACACACACTCATGAACACACATATGCAGTTAACCCAAATTATCCATATCCACTTTGGGTTTTGGTTTATATCGGGTTTCGTCAGCCAGATGGATCTCTTGAAGATATAGAAAGTGCAAATGAACATTTACAATGTAACTCTTTGGACCGCTCCTCTTTTGGTGATGAATAGACTCTGTCAGGAACTGTTGGAGTATTTCTATTGAGATGTTGTTTTCCAACGTAGAGAAAATGGAGAAAACAGCAGCCATGTTTCCAAGAATGTGTTGATAAATTAGTAAAATATTAAAGTGTAAATAGTGGCTGGGCATGCCTACAATGTTTGGTTCTGGGTTTGCACCTCTCATCCTCCTTCAGAATTTTTTTTTGGGTGAGAACCACTGGAGGGAATTCTTCCCAAAGGAGAATTTTAAAAACAGAATCATATTGGGGACATACGTATGTTACAATCAAGCAGAGTATGAATAAAAAAAATGTGGCCTCCAGAGATCATACAAGTCAAATACTCACACCATAATGCACCCTCTGAACATGCATCAATTGTTTTTAAGTGTTCATGTGTCTCAGGCTTTTCTTCTTATGCGAAAATCATCCTGAGCCCCAATCAGATATTATCAAAGTTTCACCTCTTTCTGCAAAAGCAAAATGGCCTGTCAGATAGTATTTCCAAGAAATGCATTGAAATTGCAACGCACATATTTATTATGTGATAATTATGATGATTTAATATATGGTTTAGCTCTGTTTGAAACCTCAAATTTGCAAGTAAAGAGGTTAAAAATCCCAGATGTGATGTTGATAGTAGACAGTATTTTTTTTTGAGTATTTCTGTTCATTTGTTTTGGTCAAAAGGTAAAGAAATAGCTTTAAAGTGTAAAAAATGCTCAAATGAAATGTTCCTACAAAGTAAACAGAGAACAAAATTTATTTTGGAAATGTATTTTTTAAACATGTCAGTGTCTTCAAATATTGTTTTTTTGCTGTAATTTAAAAATAATAATAATAATTTGAGGGAAGAAAAATCATTTTGTGAGATAAAATCTAAAGCAGTCATTTTCTCCAGTGGTGCTGAAGTTTTAAGGAGCTGTCCACCAAACTAGTGGTCCTGAATCTGAACTAAGCAGAGCTCTCGTTCCCTCCTGTTTTCCTCTCATACACCAGATTTTTTTTCTCTCTCTTGCTTTGTCTGTCTCTTTCTCTGCTTCACTCTCTCTCTGTGACTGACTGTCAGAAAAACCCACCATCTCTTTTGAACTCCAACAGCAGCACCCTGCAACGATCAAACTTTGAGCTGATCCCTACCATAAAATATTCACCAAACACATAAGGGACATTTCCAGTCAGTGTCGGCTGAGAGTCTGCTACAAAGGTGCAACATGAAAGATGGAGAATATGAAAAAGGAGAGGAGCAGTTTGAAGCTGAAAACATGAATCTGAAAGGAAACATGACATCTCGGTTTGCATTTAATGATGTAATATTTTCCCAAAGCATAAATAATGCATCTTTTCCTAAAACTGAAGGGAGATAAGAAAAGGAAGTGGCATGTAGATGGAACTCGAACGTGTTTTCACAGTTATCCAAACCAAATCAGTCTTTGCCACTTCCAATTCAGATTTCCTTCACACATTGAAAACTGGGATTTCTAAAAGGAAGAAAAAAGTTGATGCTGTAAAGCCTTATTTTTATTATTATTATTGAAATACAGATGGAAATAAAACATTTGAATACTAATATTGGGCCTGGGAGACTCGCGTCACTCAAGGAAAAACAGAAAACAATGTTGTTGCAGAGCAACATAGAGTTTGACTGTGTGAATAAGCATCTATGCCACCTCATCACTGTTATTTGCAGGTGTCACCATCTCACCAGCACACACACGCACACACCAGCAGCACCAGCAGAGAGAAGGATGGGATGGAGCTGACTGGTCCCAGCTGGTCCTTGCTAACACATTCCACTGCACCCTAATGACAGCAGAGACACCCCACCCCCCACCACCCCAGCCTTTATGACCCTGGCCCTAACACCCCTTCATGGGCCCCCAGGGATCCCATAGGGGCCAGGAAGGGCGAGGAAGAGGAAGGACGGGGGAGAACGGAAGGGGGAGGCGTGACACAGATGAGGGAGGACACTCCAGGTGGTGGGACAGCTCTGAGGGAATTGGAAGTCATGAATATATTAACTGACAGGAGGGGGAGTAATGAATTCAAATTAAATTATATGTGCCGAGCACCGTATGAACACGAGTGAACACGCCGGTGATATTTCAATGGGGCCGACATAATTATACCTTTCAGGAGGTTTGATAAAAAAGGAAATATGTGTAAGACAATCAAAGATGCAAAACACAGCTGCTGGGCTTGTGCCACACTTTCCAAAAGTCAGACACAAGAGGTAAAGTTTAAAGAGCGTTGGTTTAGTGCTTCTGGCTCTTTCTTTTACTTCGTTTTTTATTGTATTTCTTTATTGAAACATGTTTTGGATTAACCTTGCAATCAACATTATTTTAATCTATAGAGATGAACTTCTCTTTCATTGCTGTGATTCTATTTTTTTATGATTTGAACCACACTAATGGCTGTCCCTGTCTTGGTGAAACCACCAACTTGCCGGTCATGTTTAAAGTCAAGGTTTTGGTTGTCAGTGGCTGTAGGAGCCGGACGGATCCCCCCACAAGCACAGAGGTGAGAGGAACTCCAGCTGTCTCCAGGCTGAAACTGACTGAGGCGATCGCCTGACCTGCCGACCCCCACTCCCCTCACGCCACTCAGCCTGCCCCCCTCCCTCTTATTTGTCCCTCAGACTGTCTTTGCCTTGCCAGGGGCGAAACTGTCAAGCCCAAATCCCCTCCATTGTGGTGAGGAGCCAGGTGACCAGAGGGCAGATAGTGATGGAGGACGATTGGTTCACAAGAATCAGGACAAGCAGGCCCTGAAATTGTCCGTCTCTGCAGAAGAGAAGGGGACAGACCTGGAGGGGTGCCAAAGGAGAAAAACAGCGGGTGAATTAAGGAAAGAAGGCAAGATGGAAAGGAGAGGAAGGAGAAAAGTAGGGCTTGTCTTATTCACTGCCTGAGGCAAAATAGAGACAGAGGACTAAGGCTCCCCTGTCTATTGTTCAGTTAATCCTTTAAACAATATCCAAATCCTTTTGATCTGTCTTACATTAGCAACCGCATACAGGCTTCACTCCCCAATCGCATGAGAAATAAAAAGAAAAAAACACAACAAGAGGTCAAAAAAAAAAAAACCTGTTTTTTTTTTCTTTCAATAAACTTTTTGTAAGATTTCTAGGCCTGGATCTTTGTCTTAATCCACCTCTTGTTAGTGTTTCTAATTTTTTTAAGCATAGTCTGCATTTGTGTTTGTGTTGTTAGTCAGATGCAAAGATTGGGCAGAAATGCATAAAAAGGCAGCCGAAGTCAAAGAGGAAAACAATCAGATACCTCTTCAAAAATACAACGAATCAGATCCCTCTGAAATCTTGGGGACAATTTAAGGACAACAGTATTGTACATTGAGACACTAAATTAAATGAATATATTCAAATATGAACAAAATAATTGATTTTCTTAGCTAATTATAATCGCTAAATGCAACTTTTGTCAATCCAAAAGTGCGGGATCGCTCTGCAAGTAACGATGGGAGATTTTTGTCTGTGCGTTAGGAAGCTGTGTTAATTATAGATTCTGAGGACTAATTAAAACCAGCAATCACACTGGGCTTTGTTTCACAGTTTCTATTATTTGGTAAGACAGCGAGATGGGAAAGATACAGGGAGAGGCAGGCAGAGATAAACACGGAGTGAGATGACGAAGGGATAGCTGGTTATCTCAGCTCTCGCATGCCTTCAGGTTTGTCCTTCCCTTAACCTCATTCCCGCTCTCACTATCTCTGTTTTTCTATCTTCTGGATCTCTCAAGTAATCCCCTTTTTTTCACCATTCAAGCCCGTGCCCACATGTCTTCTTTCAGGATAACATGCTTATTAGTATGTTGCATCTAATACCCATATCTCTCTATCTCCTCACTCCTCCTGTCTGTGTGTAAAGCAGTTTTCTTTTCTTTTTCCCGTACAGTTCTCTCCAGTGCATCTCTCATGTTCTTTGAATCTTGATGAGCCGAGCCAGCACCCTGGATGTCACCTGGAGGAATCACAAGCATGTATATTTAGAAATGCTGCTCCATGGAAGCTAATATAAATAACTACTGACAACAATTTGTGGTGGATATTTCAATGAAGAGTTAAAGGTTGAAAAAGAAACGTATTGGTGGAGTAAATATTATGTAGGACAAGATGGTGACACCAGCAGTGCTGTCTTTGGTCTTTGTGTGTGTGTGTGTGTGTGTGTGTGGGTGTGTGTGTGGGGGTGTGTGTGCATGTGCATGGGGGGGGGGGTGTACGTCTGTGTGTATGTGTTGACTGTGTTGCAGATTAGAAGGTGCGAGACAGCAGATGGGTACATCTAAAAAAGCCCCAAGCTCCCAACACCAATCAAGGATTGCAGATTTGAATTGATGTTAGTGGCAAAGTATTCCATTAATGTGAATAAAATCTGATTACCAATACCATAATAAGTCATTGTCTTTATCAAAGATTGGCTCAACATTTTTGAGGAACTGAAGCCTTGAGGAAATGACTTCCTCGGTATTTGGAGCATTTTAATGTTTATCAAGACAGCTGCTCATCCAACCCCATCTTTCCCCCATAAATGAGTATACAGCCATGTCTGTGCTATATTAGTCCCACATCCCTATGCGTGCGTGTGTGCGTGCGTGTACGCGTGTGACAGATGAACATGGACTGGTGTATGCGCACACTGGCTGATGACAATGACAGGACTTGATGAGCAGAGATAGCCTGCTGCTGATGCCCTGACCATATGGATGGGTATTGTTGTGCCTCCCCCCATCACTACCACAGATGGTGCCCGCAGCAACACAACACAGCATAACACACCAAAAAAAAAAAGCCTAAGCCATTGTTTTTACCAGCAGCAATCATAATGAGGCGAAGGAGGGAGAAAGACAGGAAAAAAATAATTACTTCTGCAGCCAGAAAAAAAAAAATCTGTCCTTCTTTGGAGCTGGTGTCCAGAAGGGTAGATTCCTGAGAGAAAGCAGCCAGAGTGGTTGTTGGTAATTGACTGATATGGTAATGAGAGCTTAATTATACCCAGCGCACGGGCGCAGAGGGCCGCCTCCGCACTGACTGCCCCATGACCCGCTTTCTGACAAACTGTCACTTCATCTTGCCACATCACTCAAGGGCTTATCAAATATGACCCCAAAATAGACAAGCAATAACATACACATAACCACACACACACATACAAATACATGTATATGAACGGCACACTCGCAGGCGTGGCACACACCAAGACATATGCTGACACACTCTAACATTTAAGTGACACATGGACAGCTTCATAAGTAGTCAGAGAACACATCAAAGTTGGGACAGGCTAAGTGTGACATGCTGCTTGGGCTTTGCTGTGTTGTTTCTTTGTTTTTTCTCTGGTTTCTCTGTGGGTTTTGTTGGGACCATGTTGGAGTTGACTCTTTTGTTCTACATTTGAATTCTTCATTCATGAAGGACACAAATTCAACATCACAGGGCTATATTTGCATAAACCTCTCTCAGAGATCATGGCTATACAACAGCAGATATGATCAACCTTCTTTAACCTATGAATAGTAGAGTTCTTTACTTCTTCAGCATAAGACCCATGATTCATTCCTGACATAATTCATGACAAAAAATTATCACAGAATTTAAGAATTTTTCATCTTTTTTTTTTTTACTCAAAAACTGACTTTTTCTTTCCTACAAATGACTATGTTTAAATGAGATCAGATGAAAAGTTAGTTAATGAATCTTTATCTAAATACCTCAGAAAACCTCTGATTTAACTCTAATGAATACCGGGTTCAAAAAAGCTTCCTTATATTTTCTAAATTCAATCTAAGTTTAAATCAACAGACTTATAAACAAATCTGGTTTAGTTCAGTTCAATTAAAACAAATTCACTTCAGTTTAATCTAGTTTAAGTTATTTAAATTCTTTCAGTTTCACTAAACAGGATCACAATATTTATTCAGTTAAGCTCAGATGAATTTTATTCAGCTTTATGCAGGTTAGCTCAACTAATCTTAGTGATAACACTGTTTGAGTTTAGTTTAGTTTAGTTTAGTTTAGTTTAGTTTAGTTTAGTCATTGTATTTGTATTCACATTTCAATCCAGAACACAGAGATTTTCAGCCCAAATATGAATCCTCTCGTGTTATATTAACTTAGAGGTTAGCGCCAACTAGAAAAAGATCATCTATTGAAGAAACCAGGAGTCCAGGGCAACAGTAAAGAGGAAAGATCCATTTTAAGCAAAACAAAAGCTCCACCACAATTAGTTTCAGGATGAGCTGCATGACTGAAGATGCTGAATATTTGCTCCACTCCTTGACATAAACTTAATCAAAACGGAGAAAACCTACTGTTTAGAGAGAATAACTCCAAGAACAGAAATAATTATTAGTACAAGTTGAATTTTGGGTTCTGGTCATAAAATAAACCATCCAGTTTGTTATTATCTTTGGTGTAATTGCAATTTTTTTTTGTTTGTTTGTTTTTTTGTAGTAAAGATTAAAATTCAGTTAATATAATCAACCGAGCATTAAATGATGAAAAGTTTCTCTGAATAAACACGTTATTCTGGTTTAATTGGGTAATTAAATTGCATTACAAATGCAAAGTTAGATCAACTTCTATGTATAGCAAAAAAATATATATAAAAATGTATAGGATCCTATACAAATGTATGAAGATACTATACATTTTTATATATATTTTTTTTACCTGTCAGTTATTTCATAATCTTTTGCTTCAGTGAATTCTGAGTAATTTACACATTTCAAACTTCTGCATTTTAAATCTGACAACATAAAGCATCTGGGATATCCTCGAGAAAAAGCTTGACTGTATCATGAAACATATTTCATCCTCATGGGGATCCTGACGTTGCAGTGTTTTGTTACATTTTACGTTTTCATGACATAAATTTGCAGGACTAGTGAAACAAAGATGCCATTTCTATATTCACTTCACCTGCAATAAGTCAAAATATGTATGTCAAGTAATTACACTTCCTTCACATTTTAAGGCCTCTCTTTACACCTACTCAATGGTTTTACCACTTCTCCTTGAAGCCAAAAAGCTTCAGCTCAAAAAGAAACACTAAGTCACAGCAATTTTCTACATTCATTCAAACCGCTCTATTGTTCACAAGGCATTCATTTTTCTAACGTCAGATTTAAATTTTTGACAGTGGTGTGAATAGTATTCAAACTTACTCAGCAGGGATTCTATATTAAAAGCACTCTTGGCCAAAAAAGGCTTTTAACTCAACAGAGTCCCCCATGAACGTGGCAACAGGAGCTGAGTTGGTAAGTAAAAGACTGTAGCAATTTATTTTGGAAGGTAGCTTTGCAAAACATTGAATGTGAGATTCAGTAAAAAATGAATTAACTTTAAAAAAAAAACATTGAGCATAAGGTGAAGATTGTGGTGTGTATTCCACATGCGATTTGAGGTTTTTTAACATTTAAATTTTATTGGCTGTATCCACAAACTGAAACATCACTGAAAGATAGAAAATTATTCTCTTGTAAAGACAAAATAGAAGAAAGTATGAGCAGTGTTTTTAAACTGAGAAGAACTATATAGAATAAAATGCATTTGGATTCAGTGGCTACAAGAACCGATTAGTCCGTCGTTTATTTATGTTCAAGGTCAGACTTATTAGTCAAAGAGAAAAACGTCAGAAAGACTTTCAGCACATCGAAAAATATTACATAAAAAATTAGCTGACCAAAGAAATCTAGGTGTAGATTTACAGAAGAATTGTGTTTTACACATGCACTGGGAGCATAAACCGAGCTTTCTCACTTAAAGGGGCAGCATTAGGTATTTTCCAGGCACATGCTACCATTATATAGCACAATCAAGTAAGATATGTTATAAAAATGCTTTATATATCAAACACAACTTAAAAGTAATTTGACTTTGTAATTCGATATTTAAAAATTGGGTCTCTTCCTTTTAAATAATCTCTTACTTTTTCTGACACTGCCTTCAAAACAATTCTTTTTCATTATGCTGTTTATAACCATCCTCAGGAGTGCTGAACTGAGGAATGGTTTATATGATGAGCTGAGCAGGCGCACAGTCCCACCAGGTGTTTGCTAATTGCTGCTGCCGCTAGTCTGGTGGAGCTGAGTGGGGAAGCCATGGTGGAGGACTGTGGGCACAGCTTGGCTGGAGACTGCAGCGCAGACGAATAACTTCATGTAAATAAATGTTTGCTCATACAAGTTTGTGACAATTGGTATGAGCAAGCGTTTAGGCACCACTGATTGGCTAACATGCGAGAATCAAGGATTTCTCAAACAATGCATGAATGAATCAAATCAACTCTCCATGTATGATTTTGATGTGGGAATAACATAATATGAGATAAAGTTTAAAATAAAAAAAAACATCAATATTATATAAGATGCCCCTTTTTTTTTTAAAAGATCTCACACCAAGAAATAACTCCAACAGAGTCTGATCATACAGGATTTATGCAATTTAAGCCTTTAATACACAATATTTTGACTCTGAAATGGCACCTAATTACACCAACAAGGCTAATGCCCTTATAGCTAAAAATGCTTTATTTTAATTAATTAAAATACATGGACTAGGATTCAGTAGAACAGATAATTTTACTGAATATGTATAAATTTACTCATTCTAAGGTCTCACAAAAAAGGTTTTAAAATAACAATTTGAAGACCAGCAGAAACAAGAAAAAAGTGATTATATCTGTCTTATAAACATCTTTTTCATAATGTGAGTTAGCTGTAAGGTGTTTGAGGGAGTATTTGAAACACAGAAAGGAAAACAGACGCTTCATAATAACCACCTGGAGGGTCACAGATCATTCATATTCATCTCAAAATGTGTTTGTCATAATTTATCCAATATTTAAAGTTTGCTTTTGTAATGACAAGTGTATTGAAATGCTGCATTCAGTGACAAAATGGGAAATCAGATGCTTGGTTACCAGCTGGAAAATTTCTTAGAAATCTCTATTAGGGTATAAAGTGATAAAAGTAACTGTGTAGTATTATGAGGTCACTTTTGCATTACGTAAAGTGTAGAACTGCTGGTGAAAATCAGCAACAAATAGCGAACGAAAAATCAAAACCATTTAGATTTGCAACATCATCCTTTTGTTTGTATCACCCTGCGTATTCAGCTGGCCACACAACAAACAACATGCATCTTGTGTTTTGTTGCCCAGATGGAGACTACTTAATGGCTTTTGTCTTTAACTTCCGTCTGGTCTATTTGTTTCAGTCAAGAGGAAAATTAGGCAACTCGTAAGCCTGGGGAAAAAAATGTGAAAATGACCGTTCCTCTTTTGGTAGCTTCTGTAACAAATTTTTGATCACACAATTAATTTTAGTTTGATTTGTAGAATGAACCAGATGCAGAGACTTTAAACCTGCTGGCTGAGAAGAAAGACGTACGGGCAAAGAATGAAGGATGAATACTCGACATTCAGCACGTTTCCTGTCATGTGGTGTGATCATGTATCATTGGTCAGCATGCTGGGTCAGACCTTTGCAGGGAGACGGACCGCCCTCCAGATGGCCCCGGTCCAACAGGTGGTCCTGAAGCGGGGGTGGGTCTGAGAGGTCTGACATCTGCCATTTTCAACTAACCACTCACGCGCACACACACCCCCGCACACATACATCTACAAAGTATGTAGCGACACATTTCCTTCGCTGCTCTGCATATCGGCTTTGGTGAGATCTCAGGGCCTGGGGGCAGAGTCTCCTACTGTCTGTCTGTTTCCTCTATCAGATTTCACACTCATCTCACACATTTCAGCTCAGTGTGAGCTCTGCGGCGTGGCTCAGGCTTCAAACAGCTCATTAGCATGTATTGTACCACTCTGGATCGACATCAGGAATGAATGGATTCTCCTTGTAGTGGTTTAGTTTTTATTTTTACTGGCTGCCGTTAACTTAGTTTACTTCAGGTGTTTACCGTCAGCCTAGTCACTATGTGGAGGATTGCACCAGAAACTTTTTTATTGACAAATTTGACTGATTACCAAAAAATGTTATAACCACAGGAAACAAAGTGTTTCGGATTCTGTTGATGTTTATTTGTTTGTCTAACATTATTAAAAGAAAAGAAAGGAAAACCTGTAATTTTTTTCCTTCTTTCTAAATACTAAAACATAAATATTTCATTATTCTACTTATCATAAAATAATTCAATATGTCACTGATATCTGAGTCAATGTTATAGTTCTGGGAATGAAGGATCAAAGGTTGAGCAGGAATTTCATAACATCCTTTTTAACATTTAAGCAGTCTATATTTCTATTAACATGTATTTTATTTTCCAAGTCATTTCAACTAAGTTACATATTAAAATTACATTTTGAAAGCAAAAAATAGATGAAAGTAGACGTGCAAAACAGTTTAAATACATATTCACAAGTTCATATAAAATGTGTTTATATGTTCCAAATTCCCATTCAGTTTTTTCATGGTCAAATTTTGTTGATATAAAAAAGGGTCAGTGTTAATCCCATTGCAGTTTAGCATTATAAAACAAATGCAAAAGCTGTTAATAACATTGAACTGCGCATACTTAAATTCACAATTATGTTTTTGCAGTTAAACTTTTAAAATTCCCCCTTTTTCATGTGCTTTTATATTTTTGGAACAAAACAAATCAATCATAGTGAAATGCGGATATTTTCAGTTATAAAATGTCTCCAAAAACTAAGGGTTTGCTTTCCTCTATATTCAGAAGGGGGAGAATAAACGTCAAAAGGCAAAGTGACATCTAAAGGGTGTCAGAAGCTGTGAGCGATCTGCTAAAGTTTAGGTGAACTTGCGGCTTAAGTTGAATTATTCATTAGGCATTGGCATTTTTTTCTTCCTTCAACTGACAGGCGTTTGAGTCCATATGGCAGGTATGCCTGGGTACACACACACACACACACACATGCAGAGAAGGGCTGAAGTAGTCTGGGCAATGAGAACAGATGATTGGTACCATGTCAGAGGGTGCGTGACGATGTGTGTGTTCATGAAAGAGGTCTTATTAGGACCACAAGTGTATGACTAAATTAGTCTCCGTTCACAGACTAATTGAACGGAGCCACAGCTATATCTATCTATCTATCTATCTATCTATCTATCTATCTATCTATCTATCTATCTATCTATCTATCTATCTATCTAT